>NDXB01017355.1:100306-136960 GCA_002631895.1 Agapornis roseicollis | reverse complement strand
CCATAAATGGAAAAAAAAATCCACCCACATTAGGAAAAAAAAAAAAAAAAAAAGGCAATTTTCACCAAGAAGCAACTTTTGAACCCTTAAAACAGAGAATTTTTCAGTGTATGTACAATGGTAATCTGAGACTAGAAGTAGTTAACAGACGGAGTCTGTTCACAGTAAACAAGTATTAGTGAGAACAAGTTTAAAAAAAATATAGTTATGTAAGAAAATCTACTAAATTGAAAAATTAACTGATGTTTCATTTTGCAGTCTCCAGAAGTAGTTTATAATTCTCTCATGCAAAATGCAAAGCCTTTCTCAATTCCCATTCACACTATGCAACTAAATATAATTATAATGAACACCTATAAAATCAATAAGCCATGTTTGGAGTTCCATAGCTGACCTTATTAGAAACAGTTGCTGAAGTAAATACATCAGTTCCAATTTTGTTTTCAATTCTTCCCCTTTGATAGTTCAAAGGACGTGAGAAGTAAAATATGCGTCAACACATGACCAGAACACTGAGGACTAGAGGAAGCTTTCAGTTTTAAATCATTGTATATGCCACTTCAACTTCACATGACATTAACAAACAACATCTGTACTGTATTTCCTTACATAACAATTCTGGTAGGGTTATCACTGCACAGCTACATCTATGTATTTTTGCAGTGTATTAATTAGTTCCAGATTAACACACAATTCCAGTAATGTAACTCAGTGGGAAAGTTACATTCTCTCAGATCACTCTTCCACCTTCACCCTTCCCAAAAAGGATTTCACCACATCACAAAAAATTATACATATTGTTTGAAGTGCTTTCTGTTTGAATCATTCCTCTTCCCTTCTAAAACTGAATTTTTACTGTACCTAGCACCACCAAGTTTCTATTCACACAGACTTCAGCATTCAGAGATGCACATAAGCACAAGGATGGCCAACTGTGGCAAGTCATTGAAGCACAGAGGCTAAGTAACATTACCTCCAGACAGCTGCAAGAAGAAAACCAGTAGATTGCTGTGGCCAACATTTTCCAGCTTTCCCCAGCACCAAAAGCTGCACAATAGAGGCCATGATCTCCTAAAAGCAACAGCATCTGAGGGAGCTACTGCCATCTCAAGCCTGTGGGTTGGCTCCCTCACTTCACCTTTACACAGCTCTCTGTGTAGCAAGTAGCATGGGGTCTCACAGATCAACCACAGATTTCTGACAGGTAGCTTATAATGTCACAAAGTCAGGCCACCCCAAAAGATGCTACATGAAGATATTACAGAGAAATGAAATTTCATATTTGGTACTAGAGAAACCACAACCACTTACATGCTATTTCTACGTTACATCAGACAACTGTTACATGCTATTTCACCGAGTATGTTTAAAAATTATGCAGGAACACACTGAAGGACATGATGAATTTTGATCTTCATCACACCAAAGAAAAGACATATTGAAAGCAGTTTTCTTTTACAGTGTGAGCACATATGGAAATAAATAATAGACTGTTTTCAGCAAAATCAATTGATGGCTGTCAGTAATGCCAAAGGAACAATTTCGCTTCCTCTCCCTCACCTATACTAAGAACACTGAGGGGAGAGGATGGGGGGACAAGGAAGAGATGTCCTGCTGGGAACAGGAAACCTCTTATTTTTTAACTTCTCTTAGGCTGCCTTAGAAAATAATCTCAACTCTACAGAAAATGTTGTGGTATAAAATTGAAGAAGGTATTTTTTCCACAAAACACAAAACTAGAAAGTAGCTGAGAGACCCAACAGTTTATTTTTATGTATCAAGCTGTACCTGTCAAAGGGAGCAAAATTCCCTCCTGCAGACTACAATCTTCTCTGTTATAAGAGAACATTGCATGGATCACTTATTGCTTCCTCACTAAGAATAGCTGTAACAGTAAAAGATATTCTTCTCATATGAAACTCAAGCATTCATCATACACTATGTGTTCATTAACTGCTTTGGCGGGGGTGGGGAGGCATGATAAAAAAATCATGCCCTTGACCAAAACAGATCATGAAAATTTAGATGCTGACTCCTCTGACACCATCACTTCACTAGTTTTGCGAGGTGAGTCTTCAGAAGCAGAACACACCTAGAATACTAATAAAAATAATGTAGAAATTATAGCAGAGGGCAGTTTTTGTGGGTTTTTTTTTCTCCACATTTCTCATCTTTCTGTCTCCTTTAGTAAAGATTTTGAAATTTTACTCTTCCAATTTTATAGTAGAATCTTAGGAAACAGTTATTTTAGGCTCCATACAAAGTTAATACTGCCCATTTTGTTTCTGAAGTACACTATTCTTAAGTTAAGCTTGTGTGAATTACTTGTTTTGGTTTATGCTTAACAGCCTGAACTGGTTTAAAATTTACAACTTCAGTCAAACTACGGCACCTCTTCATAGAAATATTATTTACTCCCATGACCTCCCACCTAGAAAAATTATTTATTTTACTGGAAAAAATCTTTTCTCAAGAAAAAAGGCAATTTATTATGTGAACCCAAGTGAAGAAGTGTTATATCACCAGCCTGCAGGAAAAATAACAGCTTGTAGGAAAAATTACTAAACTTGTAGCACTTCACTCATGAGAACAACAGAATACTGAAGGAAAAAAGTAAACAAGAAGGTAGCAGCTCAATAGTTACTACATAAAAAATTGACAAGTTTTAAAAATTCTTTTAACAATTCACACTCTTGCCACAGAATTTTACTTACATTGTCCATGAAATTTGGTTTGAATCCTCCCTCCTGCTGTCGTCGTAATTCCTCCTGCTCTCTCTGCCGCATCATCTCTTCTTCACGACGTCGATGTTCTTCCTCATGTCTAGAATTGTTTTTAAAAACCATGTCAACTTAAGACTCTTGACCTGTTCACATTTGCACTCAGCCTCAGGAGAGAAGATCAACCATATAAACAAAACTGGACATTTATTCTTTTAAGACAGTGTAAGGCACTAGCCTACTCCACCTGATGGGTTTGAATACTATTGAAGTGATCTTTTTTAACTGGAATGTCAGTAAATACCAGTACATTCTATACCTGTTGTTCTGGCTACATACTAGATGGCAGCTTAAAATATTCCAGTTTATAACAAATCCCTATGGATTAAAACATTTCAATACTGCCAAAAGACATCAAAAGCAAGCTCTACAAGCTAGAGGATCTAAATTCATGCAAGCCTACAGCATGCCACACCTTTGCACAGTAGAAGACAAAATACCTCAATTGGATCTGCTTGCGTTTTTGAAGTTCTTGATTTCGGAGTTCTTCCAAACGCCTCAATTCTTCTTGACGACGCATAAGATCTAACATGATTAAAAATGCAATGAAGATAAAAGCTGCCAATCAACAATGTGGCACAACATAAAAAATGAATGTTAGAAAGCAGCTGCTTGCCTTTTCTATCTTTATAGGATATTGGCCACATGACATTTTTTATAGACACCAAGAGAAACATTCATCTATACCACCTCTTTTATGCCTTTATTCAATTGAATTATTCACGCATTTCTCCATGCATTCCTTTACGGTATTAATAAACCATCTTTTTATAGCTATGTAGATTGCTTCCATCAAGCTTCCATCAGCATGTATTATTACTTACATATTATCAAACTGAAACAGGGGAGGTTTAGATTGGATATAAGGAAGAAATTCTTTCCTGTGAAGGTGGTGAGATGCTGGAATGGGGCTGCCCAGGGAGGTTATGAGCGCTCCATCCCCGGCTGTGTTCAAGGCCAGGTTGGATGAAGCCTTGGGTGACATGGTTTAGTGTGAGTGTCCCTGCTTATGGCAGGGGGGTTGGAACCAGATGATCTTAAGGTCCCTTCCAACCCTAACTATTCTAAGATTCTATGATTATAACTTAGCTTTTTACTTTAATACCCAGAAAACTACAATGACCAGTACATCTCATCAAAACGGCACAGATTTGTTTTCTACTGATGAAGACTATCAGATTTTTACTCTCACAGCACTCCTAGTACCATTAGAAGTCCTTTCTCAAGCACATTTTTCAGGCTTTTTTTTCCAGTCTCTCCTGCAAAATTAATGCATTTCACACTTCAACAGAATATGATTACATTGAAGATTCATTCAAATCACAAAGTCCAAGGGCAGCTTCATTCTAACTGTGTTTGTCATAGACTGCTTCGCCACTGTTATTCTAACTCAGTGGTGGTTGTGTGGGTTTGTGGTTTTTTTTGTTTTGTGCTTTTTGTTTGTTTTTTTTTGTTGTTGTTGTTGGTTGGTTTGGGGTGGGGGGAGGGAGCAGGGTTTGTTTGCTTTCAAGTAACCTTTAGATTATTTCAGAGTATAAGTGCACTATGTTCTTTTAAAATTAACCTTTAGGTTGTCTCAGGGTATTACTGAGATCAAGGACTGACCCATTCTATGCTCAATACTGTCTCTTGTGGGGAAAAAAAACCAAACGAACAAAACATTTCCTTTCTGGTTCTTTGTTCTTTCAAATTCATGCAGCTTTCCTTTTTTCTTAGGTTAATACACTGGCACAGGATCTCTGACTTTCTCTCTACCACTAAATTTACCTAACCTGTATTTCAGCACTGAGCCATCTTTTCCAGTATCAAACTTATGACCAAAATTTAAAATGTGTCAAATTCAAAGGGAGGGGGCCTGTACTGTGCATTATAGGCATTGTTGTTATATCACATTAACATCCACATTCACCACCTGTAAGATATAACTATTTTTAACATGCAAGCCAATAAACATTTTTTGCTTGGAAAATAAACCAAGAAGCAACTTGACAGTTCCCATTTCAGGTGCTGCAATAACTATTTAGCATGTCAAAACAGTTTTTAATTTTACTATGTGCTGTACTTTATCTTACATAAGATCTTTTTCTCCACACTAAAAGCAAGCATGCCTGTTTCAGAAAACCAGGCTTTCCCCTCATGACAACTTTAAGTTGCCACAGATTTAAGAATACTATATAAAAAAAGAAATTCCTCCTTTTAATTTCCTCTCCAGTTATGACAATGTTTTAAAGGAGATTTTAAAGGACTGTGTTTACATTCAATATATTGAAGCATTTAGGTTCTTAAATGCCACCAACCTAGTAAATACACTAATCCAACTCATTGAGAGTTTTTCAACATGACATTCAAGTCAGCAGAAAAAAATTAAGATAAATTATTCCCACATCAGGAAGTGATACTACCAACATAAATGTTAATTCTTAAGAGTAAGCATTAAAACCAATAATTGCAACAGACAGCTTTTATAAGCTACCTGGGTTAAGTTTTGAAATGCATCCACTACAAGTTCAAATACTTCATAATGACAAGGGACTTTTATTCAGGCTATCAAGCTAATTACTGTCTTACAATCTAACACTTTAAGGGCAAGATTTTTTTTAGGTAGTCATGACCTCCCTTAAATTAAGACTTAAAAAAAAAAAAAACCCAACAAAACCCAAACACACACACAAAAAAAAACACCACACAATCTCCACACCACAAACCTTCAGTGTTTCATTCACGCAACAAACCTTGAGATCCCTCCTGATACACCTGCAATGTACTTAGACTTTATCCCTCAAGTCTTGCAATTTAGCAATCCTACAGAGGGAACTAAAAATCAAGTAGTAGTTCAATATTTCTGAACTGGAAACTTGTGCTTGCATGTCCACAGCATTTCAGGAAAAATGTGCTTTGGGTAGGTGGTTAACAAGAACAAGAGAAGATACTTGCCCTGTTATTCTGCCCAAGAAACACAAGCTTCACCCACCTCCAGTCTTAAAGGCAGGGCTTGAAAGCAATTTCCAGAAAACTTCTTCCCTGACAACACTAGCAGAAGGCAAGATGCCCAAACAATTACAAAAGAGGGGATATATGATCTTAAAATTTCAAGAACGACTGAAATTCATGGCAACTGTGAGCTATTTTAAGTTGTTACACGTATGTAATACTATGCACACAGCAGACTTTTCAGCTGGGTCTCAAAGGGAAAAAGAAATAGCATTAGCTATTGGAAGATTTGAAATTGTACCTGAGATGCACAGAAGAGCCAAAAGAATATGAGCAATCATTTTATTTTTTCCTGCACGTAACCCATAAACAGTACTAGGTCCTATCTAGCAACACCAAAAATGTAATTTTACTGATAAGTGTGAAACTACCATTTAATTTCTTTAAACTACTTAACACTATATAAATTTAAGAATGGACCTAGACAATCACCTCTTACTCAGTTTCCTAACCCATCTCTACAAATCATCAAGGAATATGTGCAAGCAGATATACACCTTCCTTTTTTTTCAGTTCAATGCATTTAATAAAAGAGCATCTGACAAAATAGGTAAGTTTAACATACAGCTCCATATCCTACACAATGAAAATCTGTGACAAAACTAAATTAATACTAGTAGATTATCTGATTTTACCTTGCCTCATCAGCATTAGCTGATGCTCATGTCTAGCTGCTTCCATTTCTGCCTCTAGTTTTTCTTTGGCTTCTCTTATGTTCCTGTCGACCTGTTCACGCTGTTGCTTTTCCATCTCATCAAGAGCCTTCCACCGTGAAGCATACTCAAACTCAAATGTTCCAGGTTGAGCAAAACGTGGGGGCTGTTCTCTTTCCCTAATAAAAATTTTGCAGTTGAAATGTATAGAAGGACACATTTAGATCAAAAGCTGTAACAGCCACAGAATCTATAAACAATCACTTCAAGTGTAGGTCTGACTTTAAATCAACCTGTCAGATGACAACATTTTAAACCAGGAAAAAGCTTAATTCAGATGGAATTTTACAAATAAAGATCTGTTCAATTTATGCATTTTTAAGGTAAAAATTCATGTCTGCATCAGCACAAAATACTACGGTAACAACACCATATTAACTGTTGTCGGCTTTCTAAAGCAAGCAGTAAATTCATAAAACCAGTTATTTACATAAAGCTTACTAGGCAGCTCAGAGTATTAGCCAGGATCTCTAATCATTAAAAGGTTTCAACATTTTATTTCACATTTTAACACTAATATTGCAATGAATGGTGACAACCATTTTTTAGAAGTCATATTCTACAGCCTCACCAAAACAGGCTTTTACCATCAAGCAACACGACTTCTAAATGGTAATCAAACTTCAGTATTAAAAATTATCACGAGGTGGAAGTTAAGTCACCCAATGATCTAGGCTCACTTCCTCGTGCCGTACTCAAAAGTTTTATCTGAATTGTGGAAGCTGCCAGGATTTATGCTCCGCTGACTGTACAAACAGTTAAGGGGCTATTTAGAGAACATGAAATTTGTGCGTATACAAATCTCTGGAGGATTAGACCACAGCCCTAATACATAAAGGACTTCTTGCTTTGCTGACAAGCTCCAACTGATTTCAGTGTAGGATGGGATTATATCTACTTTAGTAAATGCACAGAATGTTAAATCAACAAGTCTGAATGATTAGAAAATACTGGTAAAATCCTATTTAATCATTTGGCGCAAAACAGCACAACATACTTCCCACTACACAAACTCAATACTAGAAATTAGCATCTGTTTACCATGGTAATGAAATACATCAATCACATTTTATAAAACAAAGCTAAACACAACTTACTTGTGATACTGTTGTGTTTTTTGCATTAGCTTCTCTGGAAGTCCATCTTCATCATCAAATTGTTCCATTGGTTCTACAACAACAGGTCGAGGTGTTCTGGAAGATATTTTCAATTTAATAATTGAATCATAAATTAGGAAGATAGTTATTTTAGTATTTTGCGGAAACACTTCAGAAAGCTAATATGTTACCTGTAATTCTTGTCTTCCAAATTCTTCTTAAATCACAGATATAAATTAATCTGATTTTAAAAATGATCTATTAAAAGGATTGTTTCTATGCCCAAAACCAGCTCTTCTGCCTAGAAACCACAATTTACTTGCTGAAGTTCTGTTAGCTTAAAAGTAAAGATTTTTTTAAAAATCTCAAAACTACCTACAAACAATTACAAGATATTTAGGAAGGAACTACCTTTTTGTTTTCATCACTGAGGCAACACATGGGCCATGATCATGTTAGGAAAGCACTAAACAAACCCAGAACAGAGCAACAAAACCTATTCTTATTTCCACAGAATATTAAAAATTACATTTCAAAGTTATTCTACAACTGAAAACAGACTGATAATCTGGCATTAATATTTCAGTGATAACTAGCAAAATATTTCTGCTTAAGTTACTTAAAACCCATTCTTTGAACATTCATACTCTCACAAATCAGAACCTAATTTATCTATGAAAATATCTTCCTTGAATTCTTACTATCTGTAGCAATCAGATGCAAGTATTAGCAGTACTGCTAAGAACAGCACTATAAGGACCCTGAATTGTGTAAAACATCTCTGCATCAGTCTTGGGAGCATAGCCTATAACCTACAGTAAGAACTAAAGACACTATTTTCAAAATGCCAGTGCTTATTTAGTGTGTTCCACACCTCTATTTCACTTTGAAGATTTTCTGCAGAAAAAAATAATCAGTATGTTTTTAGAACATTAATATCTGAGAAAGAAAACTTTGGGCATAACATACAGATTAAAAAGATGAAGCCTGGAATCACAGCACACAAGTCAGCAACTATTTTTCCTGATGTTATCTGCATGGCAATTGCTGGCAGTTGTTATTTAAATGTAACTCAACTGTGGTGTTATGATGTAAAACAAGAATTTTGAATCTCTAATGTTTCCAATGCCTAGCTTTGATATATTTAGACCATTTTTAGACTGCATTTAGAATTTAAATATTTTCTTCTGATCAGGCAAAGACCTGTCAGCTAAAAATGTAAAGGTTTAGATTCTGAAGCAAAACATCAAAGTATCACGGCAGCAGATTCATGCTAATTGTCTTTGCAACTGCACCACTGGGAACATGTCAGTCACCTAAGCAAGGGAAAGATCTAGCACTTTTTATTCACCCAGGCCACTGTCAGATGGTCATTTCAATCCAAGAAATCCATACAGCTGGGAAAAGAAGAATACCATCCCTCCTATCCTAGCTTCTGTCTCCCTGCCACATCTCTAGTGCCAAGAATAGCATTCATGTAACTCTCAACTAGATCAGTTCCCTTGTTTGGTTTCCCATGCTTCTATACAAATACTAATACCAAGAAAACCCAGGGGATATGAACAAATTGCTGGCACCTACAGATAAGAGCAAAGGCGTATTCAGACTGAATTTACCATGTAGCCACCAGGTCAGCTCAGTGGCACACTGAAGATTTATGAGGTTATGAGAAAGCGGAGTTTCCGACACTCTTCCCCACCTGCGATATCCTGGCAACATTTTCCCCTGCCTTATCCTCTGTTAGCAAGCACCTTCATATACAAAAATGAACCCGACAAAAAACAGCTGAATACTTTTCTGTTGTTTCAGCATGCACAAGTGGCTTATGGAATTATCAAAGAGTTCTAAGTGGCTGACGGATCAACAGCACAGCCAGAGCAAAAAAAGAAAATGAACTAAAAGTTCTCTAGTTTGATGGCAGCAAGCTTCCATCCTGTGAAACTACAGCTTTATTTTCCAAAATGAGAATCAGAAAATATTTTCTTTTTTAAATCCTGAGTATATAATTTCACACAATCTTTAGGAAAGCAGTTAAAAATGTCACAAATGAACGTGTTAAAGCATAGCAGTTAACAACTCTCTCTGGCATGTACAGAGATAAGAGATGCAAGAAAAGTGCTGTAATTTGCAAGCTTGTTTGCCCTTGAAATACAAAGTTTCCCCGAGATCCCTGCCATAAACTTCTGTAAAAACTAAGACTTCAATCTAAGTCTTCATTTATTTTAAAAAAAAAAAAAAAAGAAACCAACAAAAAAACCACCAGTGTACTTCTGCCTTTCAAGCCACAAATAAAACTTTTGATATAGAAATAAATGCAGGAACACCTCTCTGAGTTTCTGGAAGTATCAGCAACTTAGTGAGTGTGCTGTTTAGCAGCTAGTTACTGGGATCAGGAAGAGTGCCATCAACAAAAATAAGTTTCAATAGAAAAAGCCCTCGTGTACAGAGAAATAATACTGTATATAAAGGAAAAGCAAAAAATTGCAATGGGATTTTCTTAATAAAAAGNGAAAAAGCCCTCGTGTACAGAGAAATAATACTGTATATAAAGGAAAAGCAAAAAATTGCTATTGGATTCTCATAATTATAAGCCTTATAAACAGTAAGCAGCAAAAGATGGTTTTCCTTACCAAAAACAAAACAAAAAAAACACCACCTACCAAAAAGAAAAAAAAAAAACAACCAAAAACAAACAGGTGCATTTGGTATATTCATGTAAAGCATCTTAATTTCTCACCTCACAGCTTTCATAATTTAAAATTAAGAACTAAGGGATAGCCATGAATGCAACTTTTTTTCACATCAGAAATACACAAATTCAAATAAAAGCCTGTGAACTTACGTTGTTAGCAAGAATGCCCCATCACTGCATCTTTCTAGAGCTTTTCGCGCTGGAGGTTTTGCTGCAAACTCTACGAAACCTTTTCCTGTAGCTCTGCCACGATCATCTACTACAACAACAGCTCTTTCCACTGGCCCAAATTGAGAGAATGCTTGTTCCAGCAGCTCATTAGAAACCACAGGTGACAGATTCTTGACTGTTAGGGCAGCTCCATGTGTAGCAAATCGAATTCGAAGTGGTCTGCTCTTCAAAATAGTACCATCAAGTTCCGCCTTTGCTATTTCAGCCAGTGTCCTAGATTCCTTTTTCAAGATAGAAAATACTTGATGTATTTTATTTTCAAAGAAAACAGATAACGATTTTGTGTCAGTGACCCATCCCCCACATCCGAAAAGCAGGTATTTTTTTCCTTAGCTAGCACCAGGATCATTCAACTTCCCCCACCCACCAAGAGAGTCGCTGTCCACTGATGTGAAAAAAAAAGCCCCTATGATTTATTCTTTAGGGAAAAACAAACAAATATAAAAAAAACCACACATCACAGGCACAAATTGTTGTAACATTAGTGTGCTGGACTTAAATTCTCATCATGATGGATGTGATTGTGCTGCTCCGTAAAGGCTTTCAGTAGAGTTAAAAGCCTGCTGATTTTTCGTATTTACACACTCAAATGGTGATATTCTGCATCCCTGCCTCCACACAGTAGGAAACAGCATTTTCAAAGATCAGACTACAGGATCTAAGGTGTTTTTCGTTTGGGTTGTTTTGTTTTTAAATGACAAAAATATCCCACTTGCTTATTACAACCCTCAGACGAACTCTCAAATGGTTGTCCAATTTCGAATTTCATCAACAAATGATGAAATTACCTTTGCTCACGTATTCATTATTCTCACATTTACAGGTTTTCTGCACCCACATCCAAGATACAGTCTGCATCAGTATTGCCTTTTTTCTCATTTCACAGATTTGCACGTAGCCTGAACTTGCAACTCCTTACACTTAAATTATTCTTTAGATCCTAGCCATTTTCTTCAGAGTTCAACTGACTAAACTGTTGTAAAATAACATATTCCCTAAACACAACGGAAAACCTGCGTATATAAAAGCTGTAACTACCCTAGCTGAACCCAGGACAATTACATACAAAAGCGAGTAATGACATGTAAATTATATCGCACTTCCTCCAGAAAATTGCTATTTCAGGATGGGGAATTCTTAAGTGTAAAAGATGTATGGCAGAACTCCACAAGCACTTATCTTTCAGATGACCAAGAAGAAAAAAATATCCTAACCAGTAAAATATACAGAAAAATCCTAAGTAGACACCCAAAGCACTCTAAAGCTATTCCCAGAATGATATAAATCAGTGCATTCTAGACACGGCAGACAGGAAAACTAATCTTGCACACTAAACTGACAATAAAATACAGTATCATAAGCTTTTCACGATTCCTTTTTTGCATGCTTGCGCATAGCCATTAAACATTTTACTATCCTTAAAAAAATTTTATCAGGACCAAGCAGTTTAAAATACTCAAGGTCCCATTTCTTTGCAATTCTGAGATTACATGTTCTGATTTCATGATGTGAGGAGTGGTATTTGGAAACAAACCTTTCTAGTCTTCAAAATTAAATGCTTTCAAAGACAAAACCTACATTCATAATGAACTGTACAGGCTGAAATTTGCTTCTGCATGAAGAAGGATTTTTTTTTCCCCTAGTTCTAAAGTATGGTAAGTTCTCCCAGTTAAATTAGGAAAGTCTTTATACAGGTATTACAAGACCAAGCAGATAGCGCAGCCCCATCTTCCATTCACTGGAGAAGCACAGGCTGCAAGACTGAGTACCCGCGTGGCAGCACGCAAACGGTAACCGGCGGCGAAGCCCTTAAACCAGCCGGGTATCACGCAGTGAGGTGGGGAGCCGAACGCGAGGGTTTGGGAAGACTGCTCACAATGCAGGCCTCAAGCTTGGATATACGGAGGCAAATAGGGGAGGGAGAGAAGGAAGAGGAAGCGAGGAAACGGCTCTAGCAGCAAGGAGAAAGAGAATGAAGGACACTCGTTGTTTTTTTTTTTTTTTTTTAAAGCCGCCCGCAGAGGAAAGGCGGGGAGTGGTTGGGGGGTGCAGGAAGGGGGGGAATAACGGGCAGAATTCTCCCACTTGGAAAGGCAGCCCCTGGGTTATGGGGAAGCCACAGCGGGTCGCGCGAATCCTCACCAGACGAATGAAACCAAAGCCACGGTCCCGGTTGATGAAGACCTCGCTAGGCTCCCCATAGCGCTCGAAGAGGCGCTTGAAATCTTCCTCTGTGATATCGGTAGGCAGATTTCCCACGAACAGCCTGCAGCGTTGAGTGTAGCTCTTCTCGCCAGGTTTGAGGAAGCTTTTGATGTCGATTGTGAACCCAACCTCCTGCTCTTCGTCTCCACCTTCTTTGGTCGGCACTAGCGCCATGGCCGCCGCTGCCTCACTCTCAGTTTTTAGGCCCCGCAATCCCTTCAGGTTGCCGCTGCCGCCACCACCGTCCCCCACCATGCCCATCGGCGCCGCTGGGGAGCTATTCTCGATCCGCACTTGCTTCAAGTTCCTATTCGCTGCCATATTCAGAACTCGCTCCCTCCTCGCTGGCTTTCTCGGGGAACCCGGAGCTCTCTCCAGCCACCACAGCCCCCGACCCTCAGCCAGTTCAAAATGGCGCCGCCGCCAACCTCGGCGAGTTGCAACGTCCCTGAGGCACGCCCCGCCCACCACCGTGCGCGTTGCTCTCCGCGCCGCTGCTCGTTGCTGGCGTGGGGAGGGGTGTGTGTAGGTGTCGTTTTGCGTGGCCGTGGGGCTGCAGTGGCTTCCCATGGCGTTTGGTGTCGTTCAGGTGGTGTTTCCTTTCGGTTCCGGCATAGAGACGGCCCTACTTCAAGCCGGGGGAGATCGGTCTGTCTGTCGCGTACCAGTGAGCTGCACTGCCTGAGCGGGTAACTCGCTCAGAAGATCCCCTACTGCACCCTGGTAGCTCGACTCCCTCGGTGCTTGGCCCTCCGCAACTATATTGTATTAGAGGTCTCGGAAGTGTTAGGGTCCCGCAAGTTTTGCCACAGTTCGTCCCTCAGGCGGTGCGACCTAGCGAGTACCTGGTGCAGTATCTGGTCGGCTGAGGCGGCTGCTGGAGGGTGGATGGGGAAGGGAAAGCCCGAGCTCTGCGGAATGGCACGGGCGTGGAGGAAGGACCTGCAGGCAGAACGGGGAAATCGTTCACCGGGTGAGATGTGGAGACAAAGCCGAGTGGAAAGAGACCTTGTTACATCTGTTACTCACAGAACAACTTCTTACACGGCAACAGCTTTCACTATGAAGGTGATGACTTTCTTCTGAGAGGTGTAAAGTTAAAACATTTCCTTCCTTGAGCACCCCTTCGTGTATGTTGGACCACATGCCTTACCTGCAGCGTAAGAATGTGTTTTCTCTCCTTCTTGCCTGCTAGACGCCCAGTTCGTTGGTTTGATCTCTGTGTTTCAACCAGCAATTCAACTGGCACATGGTTTCTCAGACAAAGAGCTCATCAGTCTGCTTGAGGCCTCATAGAATCCCCCTTCCCCCACCTCCTCCTTCCGGGAGGGAAGACCATAGATAATCGGTCTCTTACTGCCATAGTAGACTGAGAGCCTCAGGTGCCCATGAAGCTTTGCAGCACACAGGGGAACTTCTGGACAGTAGAGCAAGGCTTCAGCAGAAAATTACTGTATTGTTTTGTTAATACAACACTGAAAAAGTCCACTCTCATGGTTTCTCAGGAAAAGGTTATTGCTACAACAGGGGTGAATCTGCTGCTCAGGGATTTCCTTGTCCATTGGGGAATATTTTAAGTTACTCTGTCTTTCTGTCTTGTTTTTCCATCTGAGGCACAAGAAAGATCTCAGTCCCTTTTCTCCTAATTCTGAGCTTGTACCAGAATGGAGAAAACATAAGTTCCCAGACAGCATTAATTACTTTATCAGCCCACCCCTTTATCAACACACTCCTGGGTGTAAGGCATCAAACTAAACCCAGATTTAAACCCCTGAAAATCAGAAAATACAGCTGGGAGCAGAGGGGTATTTACTCCCAGCAAAGGCAGGAATTCAGGCCGTATAGGAACATGTGGGAGGTACTAGCATAGCAGTATGGGACCACTGAAGCTTAATCACCTCAACTGTCCAAGAGCTATGATCTGTAGTATGTTTAGGATTCAATAACAGGTGTTAAGACATAAAAATGAACCATCTTACAGCAAACCAATAGCTTTTTTAAACTGGCAAGCATGTAACTGGAGTGCAATATATGTTAAGCAATCATGTGACTATACACTGTAGAGTGAAAGCTCAGTAGATGGGTAAAAGGAGATCAATAGTAGTCTGCTTGATAATTTATTGCCAGTGTTGTGTAATAAAGTCGCTGTGGTTTTCAGACATAGTTTAAATCAGGTTAGAAACAAAAGCTACAACCATTTAAATATACAATGATGACTTCCTGTGTACTATAAAAAAATCAATAGAAGGAGCAAAGAGTGTTTACTAATTCCATATTGTTCTTACCTTTCCTGTGTTGTAGCAGAATCTCAGTAGTAAATGATAGTCTAGTAAAAGAGATCAATAAAATTCCAACTTCCAGAAATAAGAAAATTATTAGTATATCTGAAGAAAATAAACAAAATAATTCGATATGCTTATGCATCCATAGCTTACCTTCATTAGTTATACTCACAATATAACCATAATGCACATACTTGCCCTGGTTTTAAACTGTTGAGCAGGAGCTATTTGCACATGCCCCATAGTTAAACATTTTAGGGTAATGTACAAAAAACCCCTAATATCTGCTATTGTAAATCACTTCCTCACCTTCATTTACAATATATCATTTCACATTTTACTCATTCATCAGAACACCACCAGACAGTTCATCTCCTACCTAACTGCTGGGAGTCTTAGTGGCTTGATGATTGCTACAGCTTGTCACTGACACCAGATAACAAACAAAACATTTTGAAAGGAGACAAAATGGGCCCCTTGAAGTTCTTGTTATAAACATGCACTTAAGTTTTTATAACTTACTAATTGCGACTTATATCATGGGAAGAGTTATGCTAGACTGTTCCAGCCATTCTCCATAGGTTTAGTATTATTATGTTTAATACTTTGTTTGCAGTTGAACTACATGAAAGCCATTTCAGAAGACTGGGAGAAAAATAGTTATGATCACATAGTGATTTGGTTTTATTCTGTACTTCTTGAAGGTTTTTCTTTGGAAGCATGAATTTATTAAACTTGGCATTCAAAAGGCCACAACAAACAACCCTAATTTTGTACTAACAAATTTTGGCTTGGCCTGGAATTTATTTTAAGACCTTAAAGAGGTCACAACTTCTTGTATTAGTAGTATACCACCCTCATGTGTGTTACTAGACTCCCTCTTCTGACTCGTGTAGCCTTGGATAAGTGATCTCACAAGTGGTGGTGTCTTTAAATACAATATTCATAAATACAATATTTTGCACATTCATGATTGTCTGTAGTACAATCACTATTCCCCTAAGGACAAGAACACTTTAGTGGCAGAAAAGAGGAGCAGAACTGTGAAAGATACTAGTATTTTTCACTGTTCTTGGCTACAGAGAAAGGTTATGTTTGGTGAATGCCAAAGTGCTAGCACTACCAAAAGATTTGGGTGTACTTCCAAAACACACACCACCCAGCCTTGTGCCCCATGAGACACAGTCAGAAGCAACTACTCTAGTTATTTTCTGTATCACAGCATTGCTTCCATAACAAATAACAGGGTGCTGCTTAAAATCAGAGAAGCCTCAGACCTCTAAAAGAAAGTCATGACAGCTTTTTTGCGCTTCAGACTTGTAAACAGTACACATCTTGATCTGCAAATAAAAATCCCGAACTATTTGTGCTTACCCTTGAACAACTTCAAAGTGATTGCTTGGGTAACAGTAGTCCCAGGCTGACAGCTGTATTAGTGCTGAAGTCAGCTTCTCAGCATAGGCAATTGTAGTTTACTGCTCAACACGTCTTTGGACTCCCAGGTTTGTTTGCCTTTACTTCCTAGAATCTGCTATGAATCACAGTTAGGATCAGTACTTGTAACTCAAGCTACAGTGGTAGATTGTGACAGTATATACCCGGAAGCACTAGAACCAAACATTAGGTTAGGAGATGGAGGGGAGTGTTTAATTTGGGATGAGAATTGCAATATGGGAAAGCATGAAATTCCTCACTGAAAAAGGGAATGCAGTAGGCAGTGGGTGATGGCCTGAGGCCGGGATCCTATTAAGAAATGCAAAGCCAGGGAACTGAGGCACACCTCTGTTCAGGATCTGACACAGGTTGGAGCTGCTGCTGCTCTTCATCTCCTGATATTAAAGACAGCATTTGCTGGCAGTATTACTAATGGCAATGTCTGGACAAATTAAATTTAGAATAGGTTTTGGTCTCCGCTACTGAGCTTTTCTTATAAGGTTAAATTGGCAAAGAGTATTCAAAGCACTAGCTGTCATAGCTGTGCCAGCAAGCCAGACGGTATAGACATCACGGTTTGGAGAAGGAGGTGCTTAATGCAATCTGAAGCAGTGGTGCATACTTTGCCATTGTCTGAGGATGACCTCATTATGCTACTACTTGGGTATTAAGAGTGGTAACAAGATCATGTCATTGCAGTGCCATCTGGTGACAAATACTAGAATTATCACTAGAATATAATAGAATAAATCGAGTCAAAATAAGGGTGGAAAACCTACAACAGAATCATGTCTCTGGTCCCAGATGAACAGAATGACTTGGATTTTCTGTTTTTAAACCTGGTGGGCAAGGTTCTTTTCTCTAGTCTCCTCAATATTAGCATAAACCAACAAGATAGAGTCACTGTTTTTACATAGAGAGAAATGTGTATGAATCACACTTATAAAATAATCTGTAAAACCTAACCTAGTATACATTCACTTACATGCCTGGTATAGATGTTTTTATTTTATTAACCGAGGATAAGAAGTCAGTGTTCTTTAAAACAACATTGATCTCAAGGAAACGAGGACTGAAAACATATGAGAATGTATTTATGAAAGTATACTTGTCAGATGGGCATTTAGGCTTGACAAAAGTTAACCTAACTTTTCCAAAATTATTTTCCCCACAAATATAACCAATGCATACAATATACTTAATTTTTAATATTTTTCAGCATACTGTCTTTGCCTGTTCTTTAAAAGAGTGACTGTTAACTACTAAGACAAGCTGGAAGTTAAAGCCTTAAGGAAGCATTCCCCAAATATATTCAGCCCTTAATTTATCTCCAAACAACCCTTTGGTGTACTGTCAGCACATTGGACAGTAGGGCTTCCTGGTGGGCAGTTACAGTCTGGGATTAGGTTGGGAAGAAGGAGCAGTTTGTGTGGAACAGTTAAAGTAACTGGGACAGACCCAGAAGGGCTGAGCTCCTAGCCCTAAAAGTAGTGCCACAAACATGTTTTATTCAGGCCATTTTCTTAGCAGTTTAACACAAACTCAGTTTGCAGTTGCAATCTGCTACCAAGCTGGACAATTAGCCCACAGGACCCACAGGCCTTCTCATTTGTAGTTTTCATTGGGTATACTTGTCTTTCTCTAGCCCCAGGAAGTCTCTGTCTTCCTCTGAAGTCCTAATGTTACACATGGCATGTGAACAAACTTTAACCAGTCCCTGATGCTTTAACCCTGATATGAGCTGATAAAAACTGCAGTACGAAATCACAGAACTGCCTGCTATTCTTCATGACATTTTTCCACACCATGAAAATTATCTACTACCAGTCTCTTTGAGGTTATGGCCTCTACACAGCAGCTACCATCCAAATAACAACACACTAAGGTCAGGGAAACTATCATTGCAGTGCAGTCACTCAGAATTGAGCCATGCCATCAGTACATTACTTGAGACTTCAAAATACTTAACCCTACACCCATCAGGTATTTTCTTCCTCATTACTAGTGACACCATTTATGATGCAGGAAGAGTTTGTTGTTGGGATCACATGAGTAAGGGAAGAGCACAGGTTTGAAGATGAGCAGGCTACCAACTGTTGAGGACAAACTCTATTAAGTAGCACAGATCTTGATGCAGAGCTAACACCTCTCCGGTGCTACATTGTCAATTTATGTACAGGGAGTAGGGAAGTGCTAACCTGCCACATCTGGAGTGTAGATTCACAAAGTAGGAGAAGGCTGTGTCATCACACTAACAAGATGTGATAAACAGCCATTGGTCCAAAAGATAAGTATCACAGTAAATGTGGGAAACAGGCTGAAGATGCTGTTAACATCTAATTCTAATGCTAAACAGGAGGCAAGCCTGGCAATTGGATCACTGATATGGAGGTAATGGGAGTTCTAAGCACTCGGTTTCTTTTTGTGAAGACTTTTTGGGAGATAATGGGCAATTCTTTTCAATGGTTCTCTGTTGCTTCTCTGTTCTTCTTCTCTATTGCTTGTCTAGCGGGCAGTGCTTTTCAATTCTCTATTGTACTGATTTTGAGCAAGAGATTCCACTGCAGTCCCAGGCAAGAAAGAAGCTGAAGTTTGAATGAGTTTCCTATGAATTGTTTCCCATATTAAAGTGATGCACAGTTTGCACATAGGATGCACAAGCAACTAAGCTGATCTAATAGCTCATTGTCACCAAAATTGGTAAACACACTCCCTTCCATCCTCTACCGCTTCTCCCTTACTTTCCTTGAAAAATAATTCTATATAAGTAATTGTACATGGCTTTAAGTATTTATTACATGTATCATTGCCACCTACAGGGTTGCATAACTAAGCACATGTTAAGAGTTTGCTTGCCTAAATATGCACCCATAGAAGTAAAGTGACCAGTACAGTTTTGGTAGCCATATGTTTTTCATGCAAACCTATTAGTATGACAAAATTCAAAAGAGCACATATTTAACCCTGTCTCTAAAGCAGAGATCTTCATTGTGAAATACATAAGTGGAAGAGTTTGTGTTATAGAAATCAGATATTCTCTGCTAAGGCTAAGCATCTTACTAAAACAAGTGCAGTAGAATACTGGTTTTAACTCATAAAACCTGTAGTGAAATGTACAAATGCTTACAACTTATCAATATTTACCCATTGTGGAAGAGATGAAAAAATCTGCCTATTCCATGAAAAGCTTTTCACAGGATAATTTAAAATTCTAAAGAGCCAGTAACACTACAGAGAGAATTCTGGCTTTTAAAGGATTCGAGGGACAATTCACTTGATGCCCAGTAGAGTGCGAGAGATGGCGAATGGGTGGTTGCCATTTACTCCAAATTATCTCTTCTGCAATCTGTAGGGAAATACATTTCTTGCACTTGACTATTTGTATCTTCTCTGATTAGGCTAATGTCGTTTGTGAATGTTCTTACCTGATTCATCTTTGTACAGGAATTTCTTCTTTTGGTTTTCCTCTCAGATTGGGGCATAAGGCTATTTCTCTGTGAATTGACTTACTCTTCCACAATGCCACTGCATCTGAAAATATTCTGTAATCTGAACAATTTAAGAACTCTTGCAATAAGCTGTGATCTAGAAAAGTATGAGGCATTTCTCCTTGGTCTTGATTCGGAGAAAACTCCAGGAACTCGCCAACAAAGTTTTAAGTTGACAAGCAGGTATTCCTTATTACGGCACCTGGACACACGGGGGATAGCTCCTCCAAGCGTGCCTCTCCCAGGCATCATCCAGGCTGTCATTATATTGTCCTTAAACATACATATTCATTAGACTACATACATTACATCATACTTCTTAGAGAATGCCTCCTGTATGCACACAAAAATGTGGAAGTGGGTTCTCAGACCCCCCCGGTGGTTAATTCTTCATCACTTTGGTTTAGAATCGTTGTCATATCAGTAACCACCAGGTGGTTCTGGCAAAGCTTATCTTAGTAATTTTCCTTTTCTCTAACAAAGCCTAATGTTCTTGAGGTTACTTTATTTACAACCCCATTGTTCAATCAACCCTACTCTTCAGATTACTTTTTTGCTTTCCAGGTCTAGGATCTGGTTTTGTATTTGGCAAGGGAAGGAGTTTAAACAGAATTAGGTATATGTGAACTCAATTTTCAGTAGTTTATCTAATACTTTTACCTAAACCTCTTTGATTTCACTCATATCTGTCAATTACTCTTACAGCTAGACAAGAAATAGTATTTATAATCTTTAAGCATTTTCTACAGGTCAAAATATTTTACCAACCTGAAAACTGAATATCTTAAAAGTTTTACCTATTCAAAGTTATTAAATAATTAACAAACTAGGTCAATTGAAACATTGTTTTGAGACTTATTTTAATATTTTATTTTTATTTAATTATTTTTAAAGTAGGATGTGGATTATCTGTGGTGTAGCGCACAGAAATTCAGGAACTGCCATAACAGAAACCTTGAAGCCTGTCTATTTCATTGTACTGTCTTTGACAGGTAGTTAATGCCTAATGTTTAAGAGAACCATGCTGACCTGTCTAGAAAATAGATATAGGTAGCAGACGTACAGTTTTACTGTAAAAAAAAAAAAGGCAAACTGTGTAATCTTAAAGTTGCTAAATTACAATTGTTTCATTTCACATTATGTAATGTGGCATTAAGCTGTTTTCAACTTGCTATAGTTGCTATTCAGGAGTTGTTAATTCAGGTGCATGTCTACAATTATACCACACGCAGATCAGATTTCAAACGTTTGATGTATTTTTGTTATTTTTGCAAAACTCTGGGAATTCATGTGAGTGGGGCTATGCCAGGCAGCACCGCTTACACTGGTATGCAAAGCCTCTGCTCCATTCTTTCCCTTGACATTTCTTACTGTCCCTGTCTTATTTCTTATTGCAGGGGTTTTTTTTAACACATTACTCAGCTGCAGGATGAACAAATTAATCCAGCTAAAAGAATACAGGAGCAGAAGAAGAAGAGCAAGTGAAGGGTTTTTTAAACAAGCCCTGGTAAATGTGGTATCGCCTTTCATCCTGGTCTCAAAGAGCATCTGTTAGAAGCTTAATCTTCCCTGAGAAGAGAGAAGAAACACTCCCTAAAGTACTGTCTCCTTTGGTATCTGGAATTTGGAGGTATCCATCTGTGTGATCATGACAAAGAGTTTGTCCCTGTAATACCACACCTGAGAAATTTGAGGAGGAACCTAGCAGATCTTGCTGCAGTTTAAAATTTTTCTATCCCTGTTGCAGCCATCTCTCTTCAAAGTCTTGCCAGCTTTCTGGTACACTGCTCATCAAAGTGAACTTGAGCTAAAATAGTAGGCTGAACTTGAGTAAATGAGACATGAGCACATTATTTCTTACTCCTAGCTCTTCTTGAGATTAAGGTAAAGTTATCTTGGCAAGGATGTAGCTCAGCTACCAGGCAGGCATTTAACACACTGAATCATGGTAGTAAAATTAACCATAAACTTTTAGCCTATTGAAAATGTTAAATGTAGACCCACTTTTTTTCCCCCAAAGTTATAGTCCATGTAATAGTCCTGTATAGTCCATTTTATCTCTTTTCAGACCGGAATAAAGAAGGTCACAGGCTCCCCAGTTAATCCCTCAAACAACCTTTAATCCCAGAATAAATGAAAGGGCAGTTTAGCTCATTCAGCAAACAAATACAATAAACTGTTCTACATGCCTGCAGGTCAGGCAGCCTTGCAGTGATATCCTGGTCTCAAAGAAAGCTTCTTACACTTAAAGACAACCCTTATGTAGCCAGTCAGATCCTACTTCTGTTGGAATCCTATTTAATCCCAGTAGCAGGGAACTATTGCCCTGAGCACTTCCTTGCATCAGTGATTTATTAGTTATGGGGCAGATTAAGCTGCTCCTACATACCCTTATGGCGCTATTTACACTTTATGATAGTTACTGCAAGTCACTACTTAATCTGTAACATAGTAGCAAGATTGCTTTGTTGCCCAGCAATGAAGAAATCCATTAGGAATTGTACTGTCTCATACAGAAATTTATTTAATATAGAACATTGCATCTTGCCAGCTTCTAGATAAGACTGGTATGTTTTTCCTAATATTAAAGACTGTAAAAGGAGCTACAGTAGGGTTTTTGTTTGAATGTCAGATCAAGCCAAGGCAGATACTTCCCATGAACACATTTAACACATCACCCTGTGACCCAGGCCCATTTAAGTCAGTATTTTCAAAAAGCAGGTGACAAAAGCTAGATGCGAAAATCAGTGGAAGCTGTAAGTACTTATTATCTTCAGAAACAAGGCCATTTTTATAGAGGTACTATGTGACATACATTCTACAAAGTCTTTATCTTCTTAATATCTCAATTTCCGCACTGGGGGAAAGGTTTACTTGTCTCATAAGGGTAATGTAACATAATATAAATTAACTATTAAACACTATGAATCCTCAAATGAAAGGAACTCCTCAAGTATAAATCCCAAAGATTAATAGCATATTATCACACACAGAACCCCACTTATCCTATGGCAAAATGTGAGCAGGACAAATCCCCAAAGCAAGAGATGTTCATTAGGTGTTCCAATTCTGAAACAAATTGGGACACTGTGGTCATTTGTTTTTACCAGGCAAAGGACAAGTGTACTGCCAGTAGGAAAAGGACTGGAAAAAATAAAATAAAAAATAAAATTAAAAAAACCCCAAACACACACACACAAAAAAGGCACCAGATACTCCTACTTCACTTCTGAAAATCAGCTCATGTGATCGCCTCATGTCTCACAAAGTGGCATCCTGCTGTACAAAGCAGCCCACATGCAATATCAACAACCAGCAGTGTTTGCAGTGTGGGACACACATGTGCTTTAAAATAGCTAAAGGTATTTACTTGCAGGCTAGGGATAAACGTCTTGGTTAGTGTGTATGGGAGAAAGTGTGAGCTTTGAAAAAAATGTGATGATGCAGAAGCACCTGGAGCTCAGTGACATTCCAGGGTCCTGGAACCTTCAAAGTCCTGTGTCCAATTCCTTTGGACATAGGTAAAATAAAGTGAAACTAGATAGTCACAAAAAGTCACTAATTCAGCTTTTTGGAGATGGACCTACACAGTGGATACTCAAGGAAGAACTGTGACCAGAACATTGGAGATACTTTTCTCGAGTTAGCCCATTCTGACACACTATGCTGCATGTGATGGGATACAAAACACAGTGAGGAAAGCCTCCTCAAACATGTGCACACACCTTCTGAGACATGTCAGGCTTCAGTGAAGCCTTAAACCTGGCTAGTGGCCACACTCGGGCAAGGTACTACCATGCATTGCAGCAAAATTTAAATGATTTTGCACTGAACATAATTTCAGAACAGGCAAAATTAGCCATAAAGACAGCTGCAAAACTGAGTATCAGAAGCTAAGCAGAGAACTGGAGCACTGTTAGGGCATTTTGAACTATCAAGATACATCCTTTCAGGGACTAAGCATTAGCTTTGATTTGGTAACCAGTTGATTGACTAGAGAATGGATTCTCTATATTCAGTAAGACAACAAAAGAATCATAGAATTGTAGAATAGTTAGGGTTAGAAAGGATCTTAAGATCATCTAGTTCCAACCCCCCTGCCATAAGCAGGGACACCCCACACTAAACCATGTCACCCAAGGCCTCGTCCAACCTGGCCTTGAACACTGCCAGGGATGGAGCACTCACAACTTCCTTGGGCAACCTATTCCAGTGCCTCATCACCCTAACAGTAAAGAATTTCTTCCTTATATTCAATCTAAACCTCCCCTGTTTAAGTTTTAACCCATTACCCCTTGTCCTGTCACTACAGTCCCTAATGAAGAGTCCCTCCCCAGCATCTCTATAGGCCCCGCTCAGATACTGGAAGGCTGCTATGAGGTCTTCATGTAGCCTTCTCTTCCCCAGGATGAACAGACCCATGAAGATGTTTGAATTAAAGGAAGATAAGGCAGAGGAGACTTTCTGATATAATCAAAGACAAAGATCTAAAGTTATTACACACAATTAAGCATTTGGTGAGTCAAACCATCACTTTTTTACATTGAAGAGTGTCAAAAGTCATCTTTCCAAGCTGCATTGTTATATGAATCATTGGAGGAAGCCATAGATACAGGTCACTAGTAGGGACAAAATGCAAAACTAACATCATATAACTAGAGAACATGGATAAGGCCAAGTCTAGAATATGGATGACAGAGAACTAAATGCAGTGTAATCTGCCCTGATGGGGAAGGAAAGAATAGAGAAGGTGCATGGCCAATGCAGTGAACCAGCATGTATCAACTGACAGAGCAAGTGCACTGAAAGGATGAAAAGTCTTCATCTAACAGTATGGCAACATCACCGTCACTTCTCTGTGTTTCTGCTGCTAGTGGGAGATGGCGAAGACAGAGTGCTTGGAGGATAAGGAGACACTCAAAATATCAAAATACACTGAGGACTGGAGCTACTATCTCTGTCATGGGCTGTACACTAGTACCTGCCACCACAGAAAGCAGTGAATGTTCCCATAAAAACCAGAAGGATTAACAGTGTTTAAAGGAAAATACACTGCAATCGGCACAAAAAGTGGGTGCCATTAGTGTGAGCAGAAGAGTGAGCTTGGAGATGGAGCTGGGCTAGACAATAGATTAGCTGCACTGCTATAAGGGATTAGTTTGGTTTTCCGAGTGTGAATTGCTTACATGCAGTACTCTGTTTACTACAAATACACACACTTTTTGTTATGTATACGGTAATTCTCTCCTTTATTCTACATCCATGTAGCTTTGCACAGAATTGCATGTTTCTTACTGTAGTCTCTTACCATCCTTTTAGTAACTGTCCTACCATAGATTGTCTTTAAAACTGCTTATTTAGCACTGATGATCTAATTTCTTTTTTAACTATTACTTTTTTCCCCCTATAACTGGAGACAGCATTCAGCAGAGGCTGGCACATAGAGCCGTCTGTGAAGAGCCTCATGAATAATTGATCCTTTCCACAGCGCCAGCGCCTGCCGTTCCCCCCAGTGGGTCCGGTGCGGTTTCGTCTGCCACTTCTCCGCCGGTTTCTCTTTGCTGGCTGAGCTCACCGCCCCACGGCCCTGGCCGCCGCGGGAGGCCCGTCCCACCCGATGGCCACAAAACCGCCGCCGCGCTCAAAACGGCGGCTTGGGGACGGTGGCCGCGTCACTCCCGTTGATAACTGCGAGCACTGGCCGCCATTTTTAAAGAGGGCTCTGGTTGCGACGTGCCCGGCGGCCTCGGCCTTCGCAGAGGGTGAGCCTTTGCGTTTGGGAATGCAGGGAAATAAATAATCTTCAACAAAGAACAGCCCCGAGTTAACACTGCAGGGATGCGATTCTGGGGGTCCTGGTAGGTCTCAACGGTGCAGGAATCGTAAAGATCTGCCTTGTTTCCATAGGAGGACAAAAATGAGTAAGTCTGTACACAGAATAGAAAACTTTAGCTACAATCCGTTTTAACTTCTAGGCTACAGAGTCATCTGTATTCAAGAAAGGAGAGCACTCAAATCTTCAGAAGTATATTTTGGGTTTACATATATGTTAACAAAGTTAACTCTACACTGATACATCTGTTGCTGCCTGGACACATGAGGGCTGAGGGCTGTCTTCCCACATGGGATCCCCTCTGCCCACAGAACTGAGCATCATTTACCTTCATGGTGTCTTGGCTGGGATGCCCCAGTGTGTATTCACTCTTACAAGATCTTTCTCTAATGGCCTATACATTTGAAAGGTAGTGTCATCTTACTGGGTTTTTTTTCAATTTAACTTATATTACAGGGAACATTCAACATACCCTCAACAGAGGTGTTGCAACCTTACTCATCCATGGTTGTCTTGTCATACCCAGTACCTCAGTGGCTGTGAGTACAGTTGCTCTGAAGACAAGGTGGTGGAGGTTGCTGAAAGGCCAGGCTCCTGGTGGAAGGATTAAGCAAGTAATTTGGTTTTATTAATTTAATGATACCTCTTGGAAGTACCCTGTTGATTTTTTTTTTTTTTTTTTTTTTTTTTTTTTTTTTTTTTTTTTTTTTTTTTTTTTTTTTTTTAAAAGTGCAACTCATCAGAGCAATTTACAAAGGAAAACATCTTATCAAGTTTATATTCAATAAAGGCACTTGCCATTTGGACCTTCAGCTATTACAGTTTTTAGGTTCTACTTACTAATGTGACCCACCAGAATGGCTTGTGTTTCTAGCCTTATTTGTCAAAATACTTGCATAAATTGTACCACAATTTTAAAAGTAGAAGATAATACAAGCTATTCAAATTTCTAAAGTTTCAAAAACAGTATGAGTTCTGATGTGCTAGATGTTCACCACTTAGTTTTTAGCTAATGAGACTATTTGGATGAAGTAAGGGATAGATGAAAAGATCCTACCTATCTTTAAAAATTATTATAGCACAAACTAATTTTTTAAATAGCCTGAAAAGAAATATATTAAATGTTCCATAGAAATATTTATCCAAATAGCTAATGGGAACTTTATGCTATTGGGTTGGTTGTTTGTTGTTCTTTTTTAAGATTGCTTCAAGCTAATTCTGAGAGCAGAGGAGAAAAGCAATGTGTATGCTGGGAAAGCTAAGTGGAATGTTTTGGGTAGATATATACCCTCAGGTATATATATATATCCTTAGGTATATGTGTATATATTTTTACATATATACACACACACACTTCTCATCAGGTGTATATATCCTCATATATATGTTCAGGATATATATAGCCTCATATATATCCTCAGGATATATGTATCCTCAACTAATTGCTTCTTTCTGAAGTCTAATCATATATTATGTGAATATACACTCTTTTATACACTTTCTATATATAATTCAAAGCAGTAATTACAATATATTTTACAGTAGATATAGATTGATGTCATGAAAATAATTTTAAGCCCAGTATTAATTAGTACATTAAAAGACTGAATAAAGTTAAACTGAACTGTCTTAAAATGTAAATAGTTTGGAACAGGTATTAAGATATTTATGAAATCATTGAGACAGTAGGACTAAGTGACAATGTTAAGTGATATGCAATGTAAACTGTTACATTAAGTAAATCATTATACCATTGGAATTATATATTAAAAATACCAGTATTGAAGATCTTATAACTTATTAAACAATATTTTATATTACTCAGTGCAGAAGCATGAGCATTCAGTTACACCCCCTTACACCACTACACATAATACTGGCTAGAAATTGCTACTTTTTAGAAAGACAGCAGTTGCCAGAATGTAGGCTGGAAAGTGCTGGGTTTAATTTAAAATTTTATTGCCAGATTTCACACTTTATACTTAGCAAGAACTGTTCTTTGCCAAGTGAACTTTCAGAAGCCCATACTGTGCAAAATGGGTGATACTGTATTTGAAAAACACACATAAATCTGTGAACACAGAGTGAGGTCCATCCAGACAGTGCTAATGTTTAACCTAGAGAAGAGCTGCCTGTGAGAAGCACTGTATTTACTGTTATAAAACATTCTTTGTATATTTCAAAATCACTTCAGGGAAGACTACCCCAGCATCCTTAGATGCAAATTGTTTTGAGATGGAAATTTTGGTTTATCAAGAATTAAAAATATATATTCCATATTCTGGTATGAATCTCTTACTTCCAACAAATGTTTGAGGATCAGAGGAAGAAACAGTACAAAAAGGAAAATGAAGCACACTGTAGAAGTCAGGAAAAGGTTCACATCATACAAAGAGTTCAGTAAAGCCATCAAGGCAACTACTTTTCTTTTTCTAAAGTTGTGGAAAGAGAGAACTGCAAAACTTGCTCTCCAGGTAGCCTAAATGAATGGACAAATAGCACAAGGACATCAAGTTTGAATGAAGTCTCAGTGAAGAAATACCTTCACAGATTACATAGGCCTTATTGATATGCAAATTTATTTGATGTAGAATAACAGGGACTAAAATGAAAAGTGGTTCACAGATCATCACTACACAGTCAGCTAGTTGTGCTACACAGTGAAATAATGATGAAGGAAGAATATCTATCAGCCCGCTTAACTGCTGCTCTTGGAGACCAGAGCTGCTGACCTTTTGTATGGGAGTATGTGTCCTCTCTTTGCATTTGTCTCTATTAAGCAGGTTAAAAGCAGGTTTAAAGATCTATGTGGATCCACTTGAGAACTAGTCACAAAACTATCTACCCACAAAGACAGTCTAGTATGCTACCTAGTATCACAAATACCTGGTGTTCCAGACAAAGTAGTTTTCAAAGTTACACATTTATTCTCAGTTACTGTTACAGATCCATTTCTACTCACCTCCTAGAGCCTGACTGAATTAAGTAACTGTGGTTACTTAAATGTATTAAAAGTAACTGTGGTTACTTAATTGACTGTTAAATGGCAGAATATTAAATCTCCATTTACTCAGCTGAAGCTCCCCATTTGGGTCCCCATGGCTCCCCATTTCCTGTTTATTATTTCACTAGAATACATAAGGGTTTACAGTAGTTAAATAAGCAACTCTATTAGTTCAATCTTACCTATAGAAATGGCACTGGTACAGTTGTAGAACTGTTGTCAGTATAATTAAGCTTCCATCTAAATTCTGGTTTTAGTCTTTTATTGTTTCATTTCAGTAAATTTGTTTTACTTGAAGAGTTGGACAGGCTAGCTCTGAATTCCAGATGATGGAGAAAAAAATCCTGGTGCTGTGCAGCATTGACATGTGATTTAAAATTGCTTTAACCCAAAATATTTGAGTTACATAAAACTATAACCACTATAATCTGATAGACAAATACCTTGTAGAATCTGGATCTCAATATCCACTAGTTCAAAAGGATAATAATGAATGGGATGTTTTACTTGAACAGGGCTTGTAATTAAGGAAAACTATATGGAATGATGAGTGCAATAAGCATCCTGGACATTTACTGGAATACCTCTCCTGATCAGGAGAAGCCTCCGGATGTGGTTCCAAATTTGTACATGCTGGATCACATTTCAGTACAGATTTAATCTAGATCAAGAATGAATACAGCACTGTATTTCCATCACACTACCAGTGTGATACACTTCATACAGTGTTTATGCCTCCTTTAACGGTGGTTATCCTTTTTCATACTGTTTATAGGAGGACAAAAGATGCTTGATTCAGCAAGAAGTCTAAAGTACCATGGTGAGATAATACCTGATTCAATACCACATCCTCTAGGGCTGAGTTAACCTTCTAATTTTTTACATACACTTGAAGTTACATGGTGAGTTTTTATGAGCTCAGGACTTTGCATCACGTGGCTGCAATGTTTTTGATCCAATACTACTAGATATCCTAGAAGAGGTTGACAGCCTTGTGAAACTATGGCCTTACGGTCTGTTCCTATCAATCAAGCAGAGAAAGCGCATCTTCAGAAAATAACTACAGAAGTTATTACTATATTTATTAAAGCACCTGAATACAATTCCAGCTGCACTGCATAAAGATTATTAACAAGAAGAATTCTGTGCTAGCACACTGTGAAAATCACTTAAACAGGACAGTTTCAAGCAAATTCTTATTTTCACAATAGAATGTGTCACATAGAGAGGCCATTGTTTAATTTCATTGTGCAGGAGACATTTTTTGGTGTGCTGTAAACTGATTGTACAGTTACATTGTAGATCCTTAAAAATGTGTTGGTTTTCTAATGGAGATCTAAAATTAGTATTTTCTGCCCATGTTTCATTTTCTAAATGCATAGTTTGATTTGGGGCAATAGTAATCAACAGTTACCTGTTAGGAACTATCAGGTATCATTTCTGAAAATACAGCTGCTTATTCAACATCTATCTTACTGCCCCATTCTTAGCCTACCAAATAACATGATAGAAAACCTACTCGATCTGAATAATGCATTCTGGAGTTTTTCTAGGACATTGATAGCTAACTTTATTTAGGATAGGACTAAAGCATAAATATTATATCCCTGAGCCTGCTGTCTAGCTCCTGGAAGAGCATACTTAAATAAAATAAAAATCTGTGACTTGTATTTAAAACTTAAAAAGCAAATTTCTAGTTTACTGGTTGTGGAGGAAATACTGCAGTCATAAATTAGGTAGGACTGATTGAGGGTGTTTGATCTCCTAGCCTACGTCTGTAAGAAATGTGAGCGGCAAATACCACATTGTGAAGAACTCAGTGAACAGACAAAGGAAGTCACAGATGGCTTCTTTCACACTCAGATATGGACATCTTGGCTACTTCGAAGTATTATCTATGCATACCTCTTCCTGCGCTTGATTTTTCTCTGCAGGGAGATGGGGATTCCTGTAGTCACTTTATTGTTCCTGAGAGGAGTCATACCCTGAGGCCTTTCTGGGAGTAGATAACAGTTTGTGTCCTTCTTGCCAGGATGGTCAGAGGGGAGGCGGGGTGGGGGAGGGAGGGAGGGCGCAACTCTGGCCACTTCTAGTCCAGGAGAGTAGCCACAGCAAAGCCAACGGGAAACCCATACCTGAGTCCATAGACTACTTCAAGGGCTACCAGAAAATGCCAAAAAAATGTATGGCTTTGGGATTTGTCAGGCAGGTCTTTGAGGCTGAGAACTTGCTGATACACACTGTAGAATGAAAAGGAGTAGGAAAGCCTCTGGGTCTTTGCAGTATAGGAACTTCCAGGATGATGAGAATATCTTAAAATAACCAGAAGCCTTCCACCTTCATGGTTACTATATGCAGTCATGAATCTTCAGTCTTCACCTGATGCTTATAAGATGAACACTGCCTTGCCTCATCCCTCCAATTAAATGCAACTATTCTAAATGGCTGTGTTTAAAATAACTTTAAGTCTTAATATATTAGTCAAGTTATGATCAGATTAGTTAATCAAGAATTTAAAATATTGTATTGTATTATTTTGGGAGGAACTAGAATAATAATGGAATAAAACCTGTTGAAGGACAGATAACGAAATAAGCGAACACCTTTTCTGTGAGCTGCAGATGGTACATCCACATCTCTCTCTGATCTTCTGCCGAAGATCTTTGGACAAAGAATAAACAAAATATGTATGGGTGTTACCACTGTGGGAACCTGTTACAGATCAGCAAAGCTAATGTTGTAACTACTTGTGGGAAAGTAGATCCAGAGCAACTAATTGATAGTAATTTATATTTTTAATTAGTCTTATTATTTGTTAGGAAAAAAACACAGTGGGACATAGACTATGCAGTGAGGTCATGCAATTGTCTGATGAAAATTTTTTGATGCCGCAGGGGAAATCACCTTGAAGGAAGCTTCTACAATATACATTTTTAACCAAGAAACTGATTGGAAATGGAAAGTTAGGAGAACACCTAAGGAGGAGAGACAAAGAAATAGGAATTTAGGATCTTTAGGAAAATAAGAGCAAGCAGAAATTGGAGACAAGCTGCCAGTTCCTGAAAGAAATAATTTATGAACACAAATGTGAATGTTTCATTGTGTAGGAAACACAGTAAATGTCCAAGGATGCCAACCAGGTTAAACCATAAGGTTTTCATTCCTCTTAAATAACAAGGAAACACAGAGAAAGGAGGTAGTGAGCTAAGACTATCAAGGAATAGGACATATATATTTAACTACATTAGCAGTAACACAAATATCAAGAAAATAACTTGCCCACTGATCAATATGCAAGAAAGTTAGCAGGTCTTAGAGTTTAATACCTGTCATGGTTTAAACCTAACCAATCACGCAGCTCATTCACTCACTCAACCCCCCTTTCTTGCCCTTCCCTGCTTCCAGAGAGATGGGGAGAGAATCAAAAGAATGCAACTTCCACAGGTTGAGATAAGAACAGTTTAGTAACTAAGGCATAACACAAATCACTGCTGCTACCAACAATAATAGTAATGATAAAGGAAAAGAATACAGCATCCCATCAACCACTGGCAGATAACTCACAACACCCCACCAACCGAGTGCTGACCGACCACCTCTTCCAACCACCCCGAGAGAGCTAGGCCTTCCGGATCACCCCCAGTTACATCCTGGGCATGACGTGCTATGGTATGGAATACCTCTTTGGTCAGTTTGGTCCTATCAGTACAGTCCTTCCTCCAAGCCCCCCCTCCTCCCCGGCAGAGCATGAGGCTCACAGAGTCCTTGGTCAGGGCAAACATCGCTCAGCAACAACCAAAAACATCGGCCTTATCAGCCTTGTTCCCAGGTTAAGTCAAAACACCAGCTACTAAAGAGAAGAAAAACTGACTGCAACTGCTGAACCCAGGACAATACCTTTTCTGAATCAGCTTTCACTCCACGATCAGTTCTGATCAGATGGTAGTAAAGTGCTACAGTTAAAGGAGTAAGTACTCAGCCCAGAATAAGAAAGAACAGATAAGAAAATACTTTCAATTGTGTACTTTCAAATGGTCTGAACCCAGGGAATTTCAGTCTAGGATACTTAAAGCACTTGATGAAGTAGTTAGCAGCATCTTCAACAAATTGTGAAAAGTAATTGTGAAAAGTAATGAGAGTAGAAAAGAGAAAACATGGTACTTAAAAAGGGGAAAAGGGAAATCAGAGAATCAGAAAAAACAAAGTAGCAAATCAAAGCAAGCTAGTTATTGTTTTCTATGTCAGGTTAATGGGTCTTATAGATAAAGAACCAGTCAATGCTATCTATGCTGACTTTAGCAATGGTTTATATTCCTCTATGTGAAGGTCTAATAAATATCCTGGGGAAATATGACCTAAATGAAACTACAGTAATGCAAAACTGTACTAATAGACTTGCTATTGATTGTTCTGCATCCAAGTGGAAGACCAGAGAGTGTATTGACTGGAATCCTGTAGGGGCAGGGTCTGGTATTGTTCACTATTTCAAAAGTTACCTGAGTAGTTAAATAGAAAGTACAACTTTGCAGATGACAAAAAAATGGGAGAGATTTTAACTGTGTTTAGTCAGGATGAGAATTCAAAGAGTAATTCAAAGAAATTGCCTGGAGGAAAAAAAGCATGTAACTAAATAGGGAAAACTGAAAGATCATGAACTCATAGAATGGGTTGGAAGGGATCTTAAAGATCATCTAGTTCCAACTCTCCTCCCCTACAGCAGGTTGCTCAAAGCCCATCCAACCTGGTCTGGAACACTTCTGTGGATGGGGTGATACAGGGGTAGTACAGGGGGGTAATACAGAGGGGTTGTACAAAAAGGTTAGAGAAATTCACTTGCTTAAACAAAAGTCTTGTCTGTTGTAAGTACCTATCATGCCTACTATTGATGAGGGGAGAAGCAGACATCAACCAGCCCTGAGGGCATGTGTGAAGACTAGAAGGTGGGAAAAAGAAAGCATTGTCTGCTGTGAATACCTATCACACCTACTATTGATGAGGGGAAAAGCAGACACCTGGCCCTATTGACAAGGAAAAGAAGTAGACCCCTGGTCCTGTTAATAAGGGGGAGAAGCAGATGGTCTATGGTTTGGACACCTGAAGGCATGCATGAAGACCAAAAGGTGAAAAGTTTAAGAAGAGGAAGACTCATTTACTTCATTTGGAGACCCCTGCCCATGACCAAAAGAGGCACTACGCAGGTGCAAAGGACCTTCTAGTTCATTATAATATGAAGCGGGGATAGATAATGAATTTGTATAGGCGTATTGTGTAACCTTACGAATATGTATAACCTTAGAGTATAAATGTAGAGGGAAACAACAGTGAGGTGTGTGTGCTTTGAAGGAGCTATCCCCATGCACCTCAGGGCTGAGTAAAAAGCATACCTACTTTACAACTTCAACGAGTTGTGGAGTCTAACCTCACATCAGGGGCATCCACAATTTTTCTAGGCAAACTGTTCCAGTACCACCTTTGGGCACAAATAATCAAATGTAGAATGGAGAACGATTAAGTGCTCAGTTGAATGTTCTATAAAAAAGGATGTGGGACTTCTGGAACAGTGGGGTGGATAAACAGGAATACAGTCTACAAGACAGAGGAAACAGTCCCACATTACGTGACACTAGAGATTTTTCAACTGTAATACTATATTCAGTTCTGGACACTCAGCAAAGTCATGCATTGACTAACAAGTATCCAGAGAAAACCAAAAGGATAACTAAAGCTGTAGAAAATAGTCTGAAAGAAATTAGGAATGTAGTTTGGGTATATTTGTTCTGGAAATGGAAGATTCATATTGGATTTTAGGAAAAACTTCTGAATGTTGAAAGTGTTGAAGTGTTGGAATAAAATTCAAGAGGTTGTAGAGGTTGTTTAAAAACAAGCTAACTAATGTTTTAAAGAGCAAGTCAGGAATGACAAAGATATAATTCATTTTGCATTGGGATAAAGTGATGGGCTACATGAGCTCAGAGATCCCTTTCAACCTAAGCATTCCATGTCTTCTCCACAACCTAATTAGTTCTATGAGATTTCAGCTTACTGAAGCAGAGAACCAGTCTTTGTCCTAATTGCTGCACCTTTCCAAATTGCCCCAGAAATATCTTTCTTCTTTTAGATATTAAAACTGCTTGCTCAGATGATTTTAGCTGTGACTGTTCAGTCATAATATTTATTTTCAGTATCCTTCTGTAGATTAAGGATTAGGACATCCTGGTGAGGTCTTAAATTAAGTCCTATAAACAGTAGTGCTAGAGTGTTTTTCCACAGAAAGGAGATTATTGTGTTGTTAACTACCTTGAGTCTAGCTAGCTTAATGCCATGCAGGAATGGAGCACAGATTGCTTTCTCAAATAGCTGAATGAATCATTTCACTAATCCATTCATGGCAGGAGGGTAAGAGGCTGATGTGTCACTTTGATACCATTTCCTGGAAAAGCAGCTGGAACTCTTCATATGTGAAGTGAGCCATTGTCACTTATGGTCTGTTCAGGGAATTCTTGTTCATGGGCCTTTCTAATTTTGCTATTTCTGGTTCTTTGCTTAGAACACTTAAGACTATTTTAGACACCTTTTGCACCTAAAGATACAGCACAGTATGTGAAATGAAATTAATTATTCATTCTCCATGTGGTACCTGAAAAGCACCAAAGTATTAGTCTGATGTTCTGAAAAGAACTGTTGTGGGATATTGGCACATGCTGAACTCTTCTGATCACTCCATGTGCACAGACTGCTGTGAAGTAATTAACTGTTCCAGAAGTGCAAGACGGTTTCTTTTATGTATGTGTGGTTGTCCTTCTCCTTTAGTCTGTAATTTCCTTTTTTTTTATTTCTGGAAGATATTACACTATGTAGTGTCTAGCACATACACTTGTGCAAAGTGTTCGACACTGTCCCACACAACATCCTTGTCTTGAAACTGGAGAAACATCAATTTCATAGGTGGACCACTCGGTGGATAAAGAAATGGCTGGATGGCTGCATGCAAAGAGTTGTGGTCAATGGCTCAGTGTCTGGCTGGAGCCCAGTGACGAGTGGTGTCCCTCAGGGATCAGTGTTGGGACTGGTCTTGTTTAACATCTTTGTCGCTGACATGGACAGTGGGATTGAGTACACCCTGAGCAAGTTTGCCCATGACACCAAGCTGTGTGGTTCGATGGATATACTGGAGGGAAGGAATGCCATCCAGAGGGACCTTGACACGCTTGTGTGGTGGGCTGATGCCAACCTCATGAAGTTAAACCATGCCAAGTGCAAGGTCCTCCACCTGGGTCGGAGCAATCCCAGGCACAGTTACAGGTTGGGCAGAGAAGAGATTCAGAGCAGCCCTGCGGAGAAGGACTTGGGGGTAGTGGTCGATGAGAACATGAACATGAGCCAGCTTCAGTGTGCGCTTGCAGCCCAGAAAGCAACCGTATCCTGGGCTGCATCAAAAGGAGTGTGACCAGCAGGTCGAAGGAGGTGATCCTGCCCCTCTACTCTGCTCTCCTGAGATCTCACCTGGAGCATTGTGTGCAGTTCTGGTGTCCTCAACATAAAAAGGACATGGAGCTGTTGGAACAAGTCCAGAGGAGGCCACGAGGATGATCAGGGGACTGGAGCATATCCCATACAAAGACAGGCTGAGAAAGTTGGGGCTGTTCAGCCTGGAGAAGGCTGCGTGAAGACCTCACAGCAGCCTTGCAGTATCAGAAGGGGGCCTATAGGGATGTTGGGGAGGGACTCTTCATTTGGGACTGTAGTGACAGGACAAGGGGTAACGGGTTCAAACTTAAACAAGGAAAGTTTGGATTGGATATAAGGAAGAAATTCTTCACTGTAAGGGTGGTGAGGCACTGGAATGGGCTGCCCAGGGAAGCTGTGAATGCTCCATGCCTGGCAGTGTTCAAGGCCAGGTTGGA
>NDXB01017355.1:0-99949 GCA_002631895.1 Agapornis roseicollis | reverse complement strand
AACACAAATCACTGCTGCTACCACCAATAATAATAATGATAAAGGAAAAGAATACAGCATCCCATCAACCACAACAGATAACTCACGACACCCCACCAACCGAGTGCTGACCGACCACCTCTTCCAACCACCCCCAGAGAGAGCTAGGCCTTCCGGATCACCCCCAGTTACATCCTGGGCATGACGTGCTATGGTATCGAATACCTCTTTGGTCAGTTTGGTCCTGTCAGTCCAGTCCTGTCCCTCCTTCCTCCCAGCTTCCCCTCCTCCCTGGCAGAGCATGAGGCTCACAAAGTCCTTGGTCAGGGCAAACATTGCTCAGCAACAACCAAAAACATCGGCCTGATCAGCCTTGTTCCCGGGTTAGGTCAAAGCACAGCTACTAAAGAGAAGAAAAACTGACTGCAACTGCTGAACCCAGGACACTATCTTATCACACAACTCATTATTCAATGTTTTCTGTTCATGGGCTCGTTTAAGTTTTTAATACAAACCCCAAATATTCGTGTTGTGTTTCATTGGGGACTTGCCCAGTTTTGGGGAGTGTTTCTTTCTGCCGCCTGCCGCCGTGAGCAGACTCTTCAGTGCGTTCTGTACGTGCTGTGGCACTGTTGCTTTCTTGGCATTTTACTTGCTGTAAAGAACAAACCTGTCCCAACCCAAGGAGCAGCCCTGTCAGCACTGACTGCTGCTGGAGCTAGGTCTGTTTCTAAGGGGAAGGCTGACTGAGTTTTCTTGGTGTTACAGGTCATGGACCATCAAACTTGGATGAGAGCAGGTTTGTTAAGATTAAAAAGAAGAAGAGCTAATCTGTGGCAGTTTTGGGCACACAGGGAAAGTTTATTGGTATAGTCCTTTACAGGAGGTTTTTGGTGAGCACAGCCCAATTGTCTTCATCCTCTGTAATTCCTCTTCCATCATCAGTCCCTCATCTGTTCTGCACAACTTCTTTACAGTTCTCTTGTCTTCTCTTAGATTAGTTATCTGCTTTCTTTTTTCTCCATCCTAGATCTTACTGTGACCATGCATTCTTGGGTAGGAAGGACACCACTTGCTGAATCCAAGTCTTGTCTTGCTTTTTTCTGCAGAGAACCTCTAAATTGTAGGAAGGAACTGGTGCTGTGGTAACAGGGTGGCATGTTCTGCAAGGAGCCCTTCTCCTTCCAGAAGTGCCAGTAAAACCTGGTTTAGTTAGGCTTTTCCTGGTCAGTGCAACATGTGAGGCATTTGTTTTCATCTCTTAAGCCTCAGATCGTGTCCAGGGCTTTTCTCTCCTCGTGTTCAAAGGTGAATTACTCCAGTACTTCCCATTGTCCAAGTATACAGCTTGGTTTATTCAGGAGTCAGTACTAACAGATTCTGCAGAGGAACAGGCTCAGAGAGAAGAGTGAACACAGCACAGCCAGTGCTGTAACTACTGCTAGTGGTGTGACTCCAAGGAAAAAGCTGCTCTGTCCATGTCCTGAGCTAAGCTGAGAGACTGGGCTAGGAGCAAGGGCTGAACCGGAGTACACACGAGAGCTCTTTCCTTCTCAGTCTGCCCACAAAGATGAAGTGACTTGCTTGAGGCTTCACGGAAAGCCAGTGGCAGTACTTGATCTCCTGAGGCAAATGGGTGCTTAAGCTTTTGAACTGCAGAGCTGCTCCATAGGCCTTTAGCTCATTACATAATGTTGGTCTTATTAGCAAGGACTGTTTTCATCCGAGCAGAGCCAATGAACCTTAGGCTGCTTCAGGAGAAGGGATGCATTGCATGATAATTACAGGACGCTAGAGCTGTCCAAGAACATTTTAAGTCGAATGTATTTGATATTATGCAGATATAAAAAGACTGCAGGTGGCTGCTCTCTCAGCTTCACCTCTTGACTTTTGGACTGTGCCTCTACAGAGGATTTTCAAACACTTCTATGTCGGGACAACAGATAATGGAAGGCTGCCCAGATACAACTTGTGTCCTACTGGGAGGAGCAGAAATGACCGTCTTCACGTTCAGCTTCTCTGTGCATGAGGATTTCATTTTGGCCAACAGACATAGAAAAGAAATAAACAAAAGAGGTGCATTTTCAGTAAAAGCCCCTACTTCAACAGCTTGTGAGAACAAAGAGTTTCGAGCAATATCAGTAATAAGCAAGTAACTACTGATTGACTGTAGAAGACAAATTGCATAGAGGAATTTGTAGTTGACCTACCTAAAAAGACACATATTAGTCATTAGGTTTGATTTTCTTTTAGTGCTGCTAGAGGGGTGGGACAGGGAAATACTGCTTTGCATTGCCTTTTACTAAGGGATGAATCTCATCAGTGGTGTTTGCTTTTATCATACTTTACTGTAGGGATAAATTGAAGTTTTCTATGAAAACTTCTCATATTGGTCTAGTCTGGTCTAGACATTGCTTTCAGTAGGCATAGGAAAGCTCTGAAATATTTTCCAGCAAGGTTTCTTTCATCACTGGTGAACTTGGACAGCAGGCAAATGAAATGGAGGAAAAAGATGTATTTAGATCATGGCATGGAAGAACGGGATCTGGGTGCAATAGTCTGTCACCAAGAGGGTGGCTTCTGAAGGACTTCTGTCTTTAGCAACTCCTTCACTTGCTGTGAAGTGTATTATTAGTGAGAGGCTTCAAAGCAAAGCATTCTTCCCTCCCACTTTTGGTTATTAGATGAAGGGATTCTTCCCATAATCATATGGTTAAACTGATTATGTAAAATAGCCTTTCAACAATTAATACTTGAGTGAAAGCCTGCTCTCAAGTGAAACGGTAATGGATCTTTGTTACACTATCAGGTTTCATAAAAGGGCTGGTTAACCAAGCCTTTTCTGTGCAAACAAACCAATAAAACACAAGTGTGAAAACCTCATCATTTTAGGACTTTTCTGCTGTGGAATATCAGGCTCTTTGCTGATACTGGGGCACATTTGTCTATAATTCCAGCTCTTTTCTCTTGGAATATTTTAACATAATCAGTGCTTTTGCACTGTGATCATAAGGTTTCATTATTTGTTTTAAAGCTGTTAAAAGAGAGAGTGGTCCTTTGGCATGGATTCGCAAAGAGCTTTGATGAGTTCCAGAAAAGCGACTGTTACACAAATACAAGGAATGAAAAGAACTTGTTATCTTTAACAAGAGCTTGATTGGATGTAATAAAAGCTCCTTGTTAATTTACTGAAGTTAGCAGCTATGCTGGTAATGAATTTATAATCAACAACATTTGATCTTCTGCGGAAGCTTTTGCCCCTTTCTCCCCCACCCCCAAAATGTTTCTGGAGAGAGTCCAGATAATTTCCTTTAATAGGGATTAAAACTTTAAAGGAGCGGTGCTTTATAGTGACCCTTTTTGGCAGTTTAGCAGCACACTTATGCAGCTGGTAAATGTAACTACAAAATGCTGTGGAGGGATGACTATTTTTCCTTAAACAGTCTCTCCTCTCCCCTCCCTGCCACGGGCAGCACATTGTTTACAGCAACACTGACAAAATAGAGAATCACAAACATGAGTTACGTGAACAGGAAAGCTTTGATTCGATGGGAATAGCTCCAAAACTGTCTTTTGTGTAATGCATGTTAAATGAAGTCATTATCCCAGAACTTTGAAATAATTCTACCCAAATAGACATAACCTGTTTTTTTAAGTCATTATGTTACAATTAAGAGTTCTGAGAAGCTGTCTGCGTTTTCAACGTGAATTAGGGCTGATGTTCACATGCGCACTCGCACTAAAGGCTGCCAAAGCGTTGTGCTGCCCATACAGAGGAGTTTTCCTGGGCTCGTTTTGGTTTTACAGTCCTTTCACAAACCTGGATTGTTGGAATTCTGTGCTTTAGCGCGAGGAGCTGCAGCTCTGCTGTTGTTCTGTTAGTTCTTTCAGTCTCGCAATCACCTCGATATTCCCTTAGTCCCAACTCCTGCCAAGTACTATCCTGGTCTACAGGGAGAACACCAACGGCATAGCGACAGATGGACGGGGCAGACAGACGGCCCATATAATCCATCCTATGCTGGTTTTATAAGTCTATAAAAATGCCATAAAGAAAAGGGTCTCATTAGGTAGAGGCAGGGGGCTGATCGATTTGCAGGCCACACTCAGTTTATAGCTGCCTTCTGTGTGAAAGTCCACCTTACCGTGTGAGCTCACCCTGTTTGCCGTGCCTTGTTTTGTTGGACTTAATTTACCTCAGGTAGCGTTGAGCATTATTCATGGGGTTTGTGGTGACTTTTACCCCGATTTGGCACCTAGGAATGGACTCACTCTCATTTTACTCTGCAGGAATGAAACCCTTAAGCCAGAGGTCAGGAGAAAAGCTGAGTGAAATACCAAGTGTGGGATGCTTGAGAAGGCAGGAGCTGTTAATTGAAAGGGAAACTGAATACAGTCAGATCTCTCCTTTCAACTCACGTGTGTTTTCCTGCATTGCAACAAACACCACCTCCAAGTATTGAAAGAGGCCAAAGGAAAAACACTTTGTACATAATCAGTCTCATTGATCCTCAGAACAATCCATTTTATCTTTTGCTGTGGGAGTCTTTCTAGGGAACAGTTTGTTTTCTGTGCGAGAAATAAGAGCAAGCGGTTTTAAAATAACAAAGGCAGTGGGACCGGGTGTCGTGGCTGCATCAGTGATGTGGCTCTCTTCACATAAGGTCCATCATGGTTAATGGTGCCAATCTCTGGTGCAGGTGGGATCACAGGGATAGGTGAGCGTGCCTGGCCCCACACTGCAGAGCAAGAGATGGACACCTCATCGCTGAGCGATGGGTAATGTGTTCTAGGACCTGGTCATGGGCATGGAGCAGGCAGCTCCTGACATGTGGGGAGCAAGGACCAGTCCTTGACTCTGCTGCAGACCTTGGGCAAACTGCATTATCTCCCTGAGCCTGAGTTTCCCAATCTGCAAAATGGGACCAAGGACCACGGTCATCAAGAGGTTAAAAGTATCTGTTTCAGGTAAGTATGAAAGAAGTTTGTATCTTAGTTAAGACTGGGAAAACAGCAGGTACTGCACATACACAATGTATTTTTTGGACTCCCACCCGAATAAATGATGACAAACTCCTAAAGCTGACCTGTTGACCAAGTCCTATGGAACTGTGGATACTTTTATTCATGTACTCGTTAATATTTCAGTGAACCCAATTGAGCTTTTCCTCAGCTGCCTCCTGTGTCTGTGAGTTCTTCCAATTCTTGTTCTGCGTTAAATACTTTCCTTTTACCAGTTTTTAAGTTGTTGCCTCTATGTTTTAGTGGCTGTTACCGGTTCTTACTAAGAACAGCAGTTCATAAACATCTGTGATGATTTAAGGAAAGGACCAGTCTTCAATCAAAATTGCTTTTTAAGTCCACTTGGTGGAAATGGTTTCAAAGTGATCAGGATTATTAATGTTCAGAAAGACCCATCAACCTTAAGAGGGCTGTCACTTGGATAGTTGAATGTTCCTGCCATTTACATCCATGACGCTGTAATTATTTTCTTTCATTCTTACTGGGTATCTAAAAGCTTCTCTTTAACCTTAAGAGAATAAAATGAGAAAATTGGCAAACGTCAAAATAAATAACTGTGTTCCAGCCAATAATGATTTGTCAAATTGCAGCACCAGGCCAGAAAAGATCTGAGCCTTGAGTTCACTCAGAGTATTCCCGTTTCCATTATAAAACCTTCCACAGTGTTTAAAGTGTCTAAAGCCCATTGGGGAAAATCTTCTGGGTATTTTCTTCAATCTATTATTATTATTATTATTATTATTATTACTATTATTGCTGTTGTTGTTGTTATCACCATTATTCTCCGTTTTTGTTTTCTTCCCTTCCCCCCCCCCCTTTTTATTTAAGCAAACAAGTCAGTCCCATGCGATGCAGTTAACCGTGCAACTCATCCCTACCCTTTGATATTACACATTACCCCCACGGAGCTGATTCTTCAAAGCCATTGACTGGGTTTGAGGAGCCAGTTTCTGTTAATTTTAATGGGGATTAGACATCCATCCCCTAAGGCAGCTTTGAAAAATCTCCACCAGATTCTTTATGGCTCTTCTTGGAGGCAGCAAGATGTTTACCCAGTTATGTAGCTGCATTTCCCAAAACACTGCTAATGTAAAGCTGGAGATCAGCTTACTTCCTCAAGCTTAAAGAGCCCCATGTTTCTGCTCAGCCAGATTTTCTATTTCATTCCTGTTGAGCCCTCTATATGGCGCAGTTTCAAAGGGGAGTGACAGATTTGGAAAGGAACTAATGGATCATCCTTTTTGCATGCAAGGAAAATGCTACCTTGGTTTTTGACATGCATTCTGTATTAGATCTGTTGATCTCTTGTTCTCCTTTTCTGGAGGTTACATTGACAGCCTCCTTCAGAGAAGTGGTTTCTTTGCATCCTGCTCTGAACAACATATTTTAAATGTGCTTCACCTTAAATATGAGGGCTTTCAAAACAAGATTATTGAACCAGGCAAGGGGGAGGGAAAAGGGGAATTGCCTGTTCAAGACAACTAAAAGCACCAAACCCAGGTGTATTTCCCCTTCATTGCCACCCAGAACCCAGCAGTAGTCTGAATTCCCTTTCTTATGCATTGCTACCCTTCCATCTGAGTAGACTCTGGGAAATAATAAGAGCAAACCTCAACTTTTACCTTGGGCAGCTTCCTTAGAAGTATCTGCTCTGCAAACATTTCCTTTGAAAAAAGTCAGAAGCTTGCCATGTATATAAACAGAAGTGGTTTTAGTTATAGCAACATGGACGGCTGCTAAATTGCGTTTAAATTGTCCTTGTTTAATTTATGTTCTCTGCTGTCTTCCTTGTATATATCCCTTAGTTATGGTTTTGTCAGTTGTGTTTCTTTAAATGTATTATAAATCTGTATTTCCCTCATAAACCAGTCTAGAAAAGAGCATCTGTACTGGAAACTGGTTTTAGTGACTTGACACTTTGGCTCTTTTATGTTGTGAAACGAGTTTTAATTTTCTTAACATTGGCCAGGCATGGTACATAAACCTCTTCCCCCCCAGGGAGGCTTTTATGTTTGATTCCTTTAGTGGCAAAGCTTTTGAATTTCTCCCCTTGATTGACTTGATTATGATCTTCTCAGTATATATCCTTCATGTTGATGAATTCCTGGTAGGGATCCTCAAAGGAGTTTACAAGCCTCAATGCTAGATGAAACACAAGAATTAAATTATCCCTGCAAAAGCTGCTACTAGTGAAAATAGGAAGTTGAATGTTAGTGCTGCCAATTTATTTATGCTTTGGGTGTCTAATTTGAGATACCGGGGAGTCAGTTTTAGGGAATAGGTGTCCTGGGGTTTCTCCAGGTGTCTGAATCTACACAAACACAGAACCCGGTTTGGAAACGCAAGTCAAAGCCTCTGTAAATGTGGTCCTGGCTCACTCTGCTCTTGTGCTTTGTTAATGCTGGGATGGAGTGGATCTGATCATCCTTGATCAAGGCCTTCTACTCACTTAGGAGAAAACTGTTGCTAGAATCCCCCTGCTGCAGGGAGCACCTAATCCAGCAGTCCATAAGAGAACTAAGAAGTCTGTAGCCACCATGGGGGCATCTTACAGCCCTGAATAGAGGCTTTGCTGAAAAGGATGTTGCTTGAAGTATATATATGGCAGGCCATGTTTCTGTCTTCTATTACTCAATATGTTGCATCAGAAAGGGCTAGGTTTTGCACTAGGAAATGTGTTCAGAACGTGGTTGGCTTCATTATTGTCTCTTATAGGTCATTGGTGCCCAGCTCCATTTGGCTGGAAGCACTACTACACACAAGAAGGCAGCGCAAGTCATCTTAAACTTCATTCACTGGTGTGGACTTGGCCACACAGCATCAGCACAATTGTCCTACTCAGAGTCTTTTGAGGTGAAAGGCAGATTACCTGGGCAAGAAAAATAATGTTAAAAGTAACCACGATGGCATAAAGGCAATAAATAACACACTGTGTACCATAGCTACCCACTTACTTACAATGTGCTTATGACAGGTATGACCAGGGCTACTCTGAGATGCTGTTCCTTGAGCTGGGATTATAGCCACGATGAATTCAACAACTCTGGAACATACATAGCAAGAAACAAAATGAGGGCAGGATATTTTGCCCTTAATATAGTTTTCATTGTTGGATTTCTAGTGTAAATACAGATTGATAATTTTTTGTATTCAGGGAAGAGTCTGTATTGACTGTCTTAACCGTTAGTAACATCCTGATCAAAGGATGAGTAATCTTTGGTACTCAGATTCACAGTCTTTATGGATCTTTAACTTCTTGAGAATTAGCACGCTTGTAACTGATTCAAGTCGGCATCAAGTTGGATGCCACAAATAATCCAGTAGAGACCTAAGAAGATTTGGCAGACGGGTAGCAATGAGTCTGGGTGCTGTCCCTTTAGCTCTAAGAGGCCAGCTTTGCACAGGAAGGGGCTGAGAAGCGTTTCCAGGAGACCAGAGACAGACAGACCTGCTTCTTCCTTTCTGTGCTTTCACAACCATTCTTTGTTTTCTTCTTCCTGTAAAGCACATAGGGAGGCAGTGGGATGGGGAAGAGAACCGGAAGTGTGACAATGACAAAACTCATGGGTTGAGATAAAACGATTTAAATAATGGTGATGATGGTAATAGTAATGATGATGATAATAAATTGTGAGGGAAAGGAACAACATAACAGAGAGAAAAATAAACCACAAGAAAGACAAGCGACGGAAATTGTTTTCACAATTGCTTACCCTCAACCTGCTGATGCCCAGGCAGTCCCTGAGCAGCATCCCCACCACATGCTTTACGTGCTCAGCATGTAAAGCTGAGCATGACATGATAGGATCTGGAGTACACCTCGGGTCAGTTGGGGTCACTCTCTGTCTGTGTCCCCTCCCAGGTGCTTGTGTCCCATCCCATCCTGTCCCCCCCCACACACACACACTGGTGGGGCTGGGTGAGAAGCAGAAAAGGCCTTGACTGTAAGTGCTGCCCAGCAGTAACTAAAACATCCCTGTGTTACCAGCACTGTTTCCAGCACAAATTCAAACCATTGCCCCATAACAGCTACTCTGAAGGAAATTAAGTCTATCCCAGCCAAACCCAGTGCATAAGGAAAAGGGAAACTAAGTGGGAAATGGCAGATGAATGTCATATTTTTCGCAGACTTCTTTTTTCTTTATAAGAAAACTACAGTTGGGGCTTATTCAGGAGTTAACTCAGACAGATTGGAGTTAGTAACAAAGAACTGGAAGGACAGGCAGGAGAGACAGAGCTATGAGCTGCCTGAAAACAGGCATAAAGTTAGGCCTGGGTGTCTGTGTGTATGAATTCTTTTCTAAACACAAAAATCAGAAATAATAGAGCAGTGCAATACAGGAAAGCACGAATCCCTCTCGCTGCAGAGCTCCCCTCCCTCTTACACTGGCTTTAAGTCTCTCAGCTGTCGTTTGTCATTGTTGTTAGAGCTGGCTGAAAACGGTCCAAGCTTTATGAAAACTGCCATGACCTATTTTCCTGCCTTGACAAATAAAAGGATGTTTTTTCAGGGTGGGGAGAAGTGTTATTATCTCTAGTGAAAGCAAGCTTATTTGTTTTAAACTGGTTTGATGGTTGTTGTTTCTATTTTGGTAGATCTGTGTGTACGGAAAACGCTGCCAGAATGCTAACACTGCGCACTGCCAGAACTCCATTCTCATTTGCTGCTTTCTTGCTGTCCCATTGTGAAAGTGAACCGATTAAAGGGTTCGTTATTGACTGTCTTATTCACATACGTTTCTAATCGATTTTAACACTCTGGACTCCAGTGTGTGGTCTCCTGCAGCACTGTTCTCAAAGGGGGGGTTACCAGTTTTGAATTTGCTGCTATTCACTAGATCAAAGAAGGCGAAAAGCAAGGTTTTGTTAAGATCTTTGGGTGTAGCTGGTGCCTGGTGGTAGCTTTCTGACCTTAACATAGTGGCACGTTCACATCACATCCATACCTGTTTTCCCGGGGACCCTCTGGCTAACGTTTGCTGCGTGTGAAGGCAAATCCATGCTGCAGAGAATTAGAGCTGGTTTTCCCCCAAATCAAAGGTTATAAATTCTATTGGTGCTTGCAAATGAAAATCAGAACAAACCTAATAAAGAGCTGTATTTTCAGATGGCAAGATTAATAAATGAATGTGAATTGCATAGGAATAAGTTCAGTGGGGAAATCTTGAGTTAACCTCATTTTTTGGAATCTGCAGGCCACAGAACTGTACAGGATGAGAAAATGTTTCTCCATGCAGGTTCTGGTGAGGTTCTGATGTTTCTAGAGCTTTGTAGATGTTTTTGGACCCTCCTCGCCCCGAATGAAATCTGGTGATCCAGATAAGTTCCAGGATTAGTATGTTTGGAGTGAGAGCACAATGGAGTTTGAGATGTCTTGTTGTGCTGGGGGTGATCTGCTGGATGATAGGGAAAGCTGAGCTGGACAAGATGGGGTCTTTCTGTACTGCATTCTGTACAAGCCCAGTATAGCTCTCATAGGCAGGACTGGTGGAGATCTGCTATCTGCTCCTTTCCCCAGGGCATCATGCCATTCCTATGCCATGTATTTTGACATTTGTGAGCAATTTCAGGGAATCATTTTTGTGCTGCCACCAGGCATGTGGCTGTGAATGTTTCATAGTCCATTCCACTGCTTGTGGTGGAGGAAGTATGTCTGGCAATAAGGTTCACCCTACAGAGGAAGTGTGTCAAACAGGGGAGCCAAGACCACAGCAGAAAGGCTTGCATGCAAACAGGCAATAAAGTGCTGCAGGAAAGTGCCCAAGGATTTGCAATCAATTGGCAGTACTTGTTCAGCAAGACACAAGACAAGACCGGGTGGTGCTTTCTTTACCCCTTCTTTCCCATTATAGATCCTTTCCTCATGTCTGCCCTCTGCCCAACTGTGAAAGTTCTCTTTCCCCTCTCCTTTGCTTCCTTCCTCTTTACCTTGTCCCATCATATCTATGTCTCAGGAGGGTGGACTTGAGGAAGCCAGGATAACTATTCCCACTGTCCAGCTCTCTAAAACCACAGGTGCCTTGTCATTGTTTTGCCTCATTTTAGTTGTCCTTTTATTCTTCAGGTTAACTTTTTAACGGCAAGCCTTGCCAACAGGATGACAGAAGAACCCCCACTGCTCTTCAGTAGCCTTTAGCATGTTTGAATTGGTGGCCAAAACTAATTGAGTTTGTGAAAAGAGAAAATAATGAGGAAAAATGCAGATGAGGTAAAGCAAAAGCTTCAGGGGCTGGACTGGAATGTAGATGAGGGAAGTAGGATCGTGGGAATAGTCAGTTCTAGAATGGGTTTGACTTTATTAATGAGTGTGAATTGAAAAATACATATTTATTATTGCCTTGTTTAATGATTCAGGGTATTAACAATGCAACTCATCTACAGGCACCTTCCTGGAGAGCAGGGTAGGCTGGCAGGGCCAGTGCTTCCCACTGTGCAGTGTGACACCACACTTTCTCCCTTCGGCTATGCTTTTTTTGGCACAAGTCTATTCGAAATGGTCATCTGTCACCACGGCCTGTGCACTGATATGATCAACTGCATAAATGAGATGTTTGAAAAGGAATATGCAGTCTGAGGGGCACAGGAGCTGAAAGGCAAAGAGGACTGACAAGCCTAAGGACAATGGTAAGGCCTGTTAGCAGGAGTGGCGGGGCAGGGAAGAGAATCAGGGTGAATGCTACAGCACTCGGACAGCTGGGCAGAGCAAGGAGCAGAAGGCTGAGTGCCAAAGTAAGAATGGAGCTTCAGGAGTAAAGACTGTGCTGAAGGAATATCACATTGATATACACTGGATTGTGAGACTGGGCTAGCTGTGATGGTGACATGGGAATTAGATAGTGCTAAAGCTTCTGGTCAGTCACATGGATGAAACATACCTCACTGGAGTGTCTGCAAGTACAGGAGACCTCCCTGTGCCCCCCTGAGTAAATCTGCCACTCATATAGTAAGTTAAGAGGCTTTTAGAACTGTCTGAATTCTTTCTTGCTGGGTTCATCACCAACATTTTGGTGTATTTTGGTAAGAGAGAAGTTGGGAAGGTTCATTTTTCCATGAGAAAATGAGTATTTGAAGAACGACTCAACACATAAATTATGGAAGTGCCCACCTTGGTACTGATGACTCCTGTAAGCCCTCTTCCCCCCACCTCTGTTCTCCTTGGTGGGGCTTTATCTCTCAAGATGCAGCATGGACTGGTGCTCATGCGCTGTGTCATCTTTGTGAGAGTAGGTTGTGCATGATGGGAAGTGTGATCTGATGAGGGGCACTTACAGGGAGGTGGGATCAAAATGTACTTGGACTTCAACCCTCACAGGGTACCACAGAGATCCTCCTTTGCTGTGATGTGCTGGCTGTTGGTTTTCTTCCCGAGCTTCCAGATTTTACATGGAAAGCTTTTACAGTGACAGAATGTTTAGCTTTTTACTAAAGACACACATTCTGCACAGCTTGCCAGCATTCTTGGACTCTCTTCTGCCATATATGTGGGTAGGTTTGGAGTGTTTACATGACTATCACTGATCTGGTTCCCAGGGCCCGCTGAAATGGAGCGTGTTTCGAAACACTTGGCTTCTGTTGGGCAAAGGAGAAATTAGTGGTAAATGCCTCCAAAAAGTGAAAGTTTTAACCCCTGGGTCCTTTAAAACCCAGTTCCCATTGGTGATAGCTTCTTTTTCATTGCAAGATAATGAACCTTCACTGCTGTTATGTGTCCTCACCTTCAGCGTGGGTTCTCTGCATGCCTCCCGTCGTGGTCAATTATCCAGCAGGAGAGGCCCACAACAGCAGAGACTATTGCTCAATTGTTATGGTGGGGTCCTGATGCCCTGTGCACTTGCCGGGGCTCATTTACAATTCTAACACATCCATCTTGCCCTGCATCAGGAGTCCTGTGAACTGGACAAAAGTTAGGAAGTGGCAGCGCGGTTCCTGGCCAAAAGCTCATTAAGATAGACATCTCCTGCTAGCGAACATCACGCGGATGACACAGACAGCTCGCTCCAAACGAGGAGCAGTCTTTTGTTCGCCCTTACTGGGGCTTTCAGATAAAAAGAATGAGAGGCTACTCAAAGGGCCAGCTGTGATATGAAGGGAGCAGGTTTAAAATAGCTCCGAGGGGCAGTAAATCCTTAATGATCAGATCTTTCATTGCTCTTGGAACATTTGAGGAAACTCAGGCAGCTAAAATTTTTGTTGATTACTTTAACAGAGGCCCTTTGTTCATATTATCATGCAGAATAATTAAGCCAATGCAAGCAAGTCTGCTTAGCTATATACATAATTAACATGTTAGGCTGTGACTGAACGGATTGGATTGGCACAGAGATCACCTATTCACTGCATAAAAGAGTTCCATCACTGCCTTAAGCTTGTTTTCAAACTATTTTATTTGTTATTATTTTGGGAAAACGAGGTTTCTACAAGATAGATAGTGGAAAGTGATGTGTTTCCAGTGAAGAGTTAATGAGATTTTATAATGGAGAAGAGAGATAGAAGCATATCCAAAGCGGTTAGCATATAGGGCAAAATTTAAGATGTGAGAAAAGCACATCAGTCTATTTTAACTTAAAAGCTCATTTTGAAGGGGTTATGTCAAATTTTCTCATTTCCTCCCTGAGTTTGGTATCTCCTATGCAGAAGTCAAATTGTAAAGTGCGTCATTATGTGGCACTTGAAGCTTTGTCACACAGGAAGAGCCTTTGATCTGTACGATATTTCAATTCAATGCTCTTTCAACTCACTGGGCTACCTGTTTGAAGTCAACAGCTTATTGTCACCCATTACATCATCCTGAGGTCTCCCAAGCCTAATCACCAGCGTTCTTTTAGGGTTCTCTCTCAGTTGGCAATTAGTGAAAATGACTGGTGTGCTGTCAGCAGGGGCAGCTGGCTTCTCACAAGTCTTGCGCAAACGGACAGGGATCTTTTTGGATTTCCAGGGCAGCAGTGCTGGAATTCTGCAGTTTCTCCCAGCCGGGGGACCGGGAGTTCTTAGGAAGAAAGTTGTGTCTCTCCTGCTTTTGGTTTGGTCACAAAATCTTTTACCAGAGTTATTTCAGAGCAGAAGAGGTACAAGAAGGAGGAGTCCTTAGCTGTGGGACTGGAAGGAGGGGAGACACTCCATACAAGAGAGAAACCCCTATCTTTTGACTATTTTTTGTTAATGAATGCTAGGTAATATGTTAGAGACCATTAGCAGTGGCTTTAAGACATGTTGGCTGATGGAGGCAGCCTCAGAAGAGATCCTGGAGTTCACCTTGACTACCTTTCATGTATTAGACAACAGCAGTCTTTATTTACAAGCAAGGTCTTTGGATGCATCTTCTGAGCTTTATGGAAGTAAAAGCTACTCATCCCATTGCCCTGAAGTAGAACTCATCGTACCAGCTACTCTACTCTCTTTGCTAAACCTCTGGGCAACGCAGCCCCCTGGGAAGCTCTGTTTGGAACTGTTAAAGTTTCGCCAGTTGTTCTGCAGGAGTAGCAATGAATAATTTGGAATGGCTCTGAAAAAATGCTATTTAAAAAGAAAAGATGAGAAAAATCTTTTCCCTTCCACTTATAACAGACAACAGCATATTCTTCCTCCGTTTTTCTTGTGTCTTTTGTCCAGATCGAAGCGCTCGTTCCTCTGTCAGATCAGATGTCCCTCTACTGTGCAAATAGACTGATTTACACAGTATTTGATCTGGTAATCTCCTCTGAAATCCTACTTGATGGATCTTTTTCATAAACCCCTTTGGACTTTGTCAGTCTATTACATAGATTTAAGGGAAAACATATTGTTAGGGAATGGTAGCAGGCAGTGAGGTTCTGGTAGGTTTGAGCTGTGTAATCTAGGATCTGGAGAAGCCCAGTTGCCTGTTAGTGGATTTTTGGCTTCAGGGATTTTCCAGCAGATTGATTTTGCTGCAGCTTCATTCTCGAGGTACTGTTCTGGCAAATGCTCCGTTCAGAGTTTTAATCATAGGCATAACGATAAAATATCTCTTAAGAAATACACTATTTGGTGGAGACGCCAGGAAAAAAGAGCTCCAGGTTTCAACATTTAGTGCTCAAAGGCAATTCTGCATCGTCAAGGGTTTCTCTGTTCCTCAGTTTCTCCAGGGTTTGCTTAACTCCTTGAATTTACTAAATTACAAAGTCACTAATTTACTTGAAAACTACATCTTCTTAGGGACTCTCTGTATTGATATCAGTGATGTTCACCATGAGCACGGTACTTATGATAGCTTTGTCTTAATAAGAGTGACCTCATGATGGGCATCATTTAGATGGGGTAAGTAATTCCCAGCACATGCTGACTATAAAGAAATAGGGAGCTTGTTATAAGCTGATGTCATGGCAAGAGCCTGGTCTCTTCAGCAAGGGCTCATCAGTGCAAAGGTCTCTAAAATATATCTGACTTTGAATTAAGAAGAAAAATCAGGGTGGGAAAAGCTGTTGTCAGTTCTTCAGTCTCTGTAGGCTTTGACCATTATTATCACTTGAATCTTTCAGTTACTTATGATTGCAAAATCACAGACGATCCAGGCTGAGTGTTCTCTGAATTCATAAAACCCCTGCCATTTTTCCCTCTTACTCATGCAAACGATCCATGATTTATAAACTGAGCCCTTCACACAAAAGAGAAGCAGGGGTTTTATTTCCAGAAATTTAGCACATTTGCTGAAGCTGAAAATAACTTTTCTTTTTCTTTTTTCTTTTTCTTTTTCTTTTTCTTTTTCCTTTTCCTTTTCCTTTTCCTTTTCCTTTTCCTTTTTCCTTTTCCTTTTCCTTTTTCCTTTTCCTTTTCCTTTTCCTTTTCCTTTTCCTTTTTCCTTTTCCTTTTTCTTTTTTTTCTTTTTCTTTTTGTTTTTCTTTTTCTTTCTCTTTTTTTTTAAATTAGACGTGGTTATAGTCAGTTACATAGCGTGAAGGGAGTGAGAAGTGCTACTGGTAGGATTTGGTTGCATGATTTTACAAGTGGTTTGCATTAATATAAATGGCAAAGTTAAACTTTGTGGGTAATCGGTTTGATTGTAAACATCCTCTAACGTTTTCAATGCTATCATTGGACTGTTCTTGAAAGAATGCCACTGTCTGGCTAGATCTAACCCCAAAGAGTTTGTGAGTCTTTGCTTGTGAGAATATAGAATATGGCATTCCAAGCAAGAAATAATAGCACAGAATTGAAAACACAGCTTTCTGGAACATATCATCATTTGGAGCTGTACATGTGTCCTAAGAGTAATATTTGCTAACTAAATAACCGTATTTATAATCAAATCTTCCTATTTCTAGGAAGAAGTTTGTGAAGATTGATTAGTTGGTGACTGCTCTCAGTTTATGAGATAGTTATGCAGCCACAATTATAAATACTCCAACATAATGTCTTTTCAATTCATTTATGAAAGAACTGGCCCAAGAGCTCACTTGTCTTGTTTGATGCTTCTACAGCGTTTCCCATTCCACCCTGAGTATACCACAAAAAGTTTATACAGCAACTTTTCAGTCTCTATTGAGCTGCAGCTACCTCAAACAGCACAGTTTACCAGCACACAACCTGGCCATGCTACGCAACACTAGAGCACATGGAATAAAAATAAATACCATATTAATTTCAAGCTAGGTGTTTTAGCAGGGGAAGTCTCTTCTCTGCTCTTGTGAGACCTCACCTGGAGCATTGTGTGCATTTCTGGTGTCCTCAGCATAAAAAGGACATGGAGCTGTTGGAACAAGTCCAGAGGAGGCCACAAGGATTGTCAGGGACTGGAGCATCTCTTGAATGGAGACAGGCTGAGAAAGTTGGGGCTGTTCAGCCTGGCTGCGTTCAGACCTCATAGCAGCCTTCCAGTATCTGAAGGGGGCCTATAGGGATGCTGGGGAGGGGCTCTTGGGACTGTAGNGGAGACCTCATAGCAGCCTTCCAGTATCTGAAGGGGGCCTATAGGGATGCTGGGGAGGGGCTCTTCATTAGGGACTGTAGTGACAGGACAAGGGGTAACGGGTTCAAACTGAAATAGGGGAGGTTTAGATTGGATCTAAGGAAGAAATTCTTTCCTGTGAGGGTGGTGAGGCACTGGAATGGGTTGCCCAGGGAGGTTGTGAGTGCTCCATCCCTGGCAGTGTTCAAGGCCAGGTTGAACAGAGCCTTGGGTGCCATGGTTTAGTGTGAGGTGTCCCTGCTTATGGCAGGGGGGTTGGAACTGGATGATCTTAAGGTCCCTTCCAACCCTGACTATTCTATGATTCTATGATTCTAAGTCTGAATGTTCTCATTTAGAGATGTGGAACAAAAATATTGCAGTAGATAAACCTTAAGCATCATTTGACTCCGATGCCTCTAAAATTAGGACTCGCATTCATTGTCCCATTCTAGTTGTTGGCAAAGGGGAGAACAGAGCTGGGAAAGAATAGGCTGGGGTAACAGTGCTGGCTAAAGAACATGAAGTAGCTGGGAGTCTGCCTGTGAAAAGTATAAAGTGTACCTTTAGAACACAGTAAATACTAGGGCACACTAAAATGTGTTTAATTCCAGTTGTATGTGTCAGTACGAGTTCTTCAGGGAACTATTTAAGGGATTGGGTGTTTTGCCATTTAATTCAGTGGGAATTTGCTTCAGTTTTAATTTATTATTAAGACACCTGATTTTGTGGTGCTGTGATCCTGAAACAAACCAATAAAGAAGATAGAAACAGGAGAAGTAAATCTGTAGGAGATCAAACAGACCTTGGTGGAGAGGTCAACCAGTGGATAGCTACACTTCAGGCTTAATGTGATGTCCTATCTCTGTCTTTTGAGCTGAGGTCTTGTGAGGACAGCTTGGGAGTTTTTACTTTGAGTTGTAATGAAATTGGGCCCGCTGTCTTTTCTGAACACACTGAACTGTCATCCAGTGTGACTACGTTCAAAACTGGTTTGCTGGGTTAGAATCAATTATTTGTTTTTGCTTTGGATGCTTTGCATTCTTGCTCACAGTTGGGTTGGTGTTATGTGAGAAGGGCAGGGTTGTGGGTTCATTCTCATATGCTCATGTAGTTGCAGACATACTTTACCCAAGAAGTAAACCAGTCCAAAACCTCAGATCAGAAGATGAAGACATTTTTCAACCCCCAAACAAAAGCAATAAATGGAGATGAGGATTAAACTTTGTCAATTTTCACCCCTCCCACAATAAATCTCAAAAATCTTGGCTTTTATCTTCGATGGATAACACAATAGGCACCAGAGCACACCAATATTACGCAAATACTTCATGTGCTATCAATTATTTTGTATGTATTCATCATCCAAATTGTGAAATGGTTTGACCTTTTTTTCTTAATGGAGAGTGTATGAAGATGAGAGTGTCAGGCTGACACATTCTCCTCTTGTGGTTGTGTAGGTATAATTTAAAAGTCATTTCAGCAGAAAATAGGAGCCCTGTTCAGCACTGAATAGGGCTCTCCTCTGAATATCCAGCCTCTCCTGGCCTGTGCAGTCACATGGAGGCAGAGAAGATCTGTGTTACGTGAGAGGGGAATGCAAGTGAAGTGAGAAACAAGATGGGGATGTGACTGTGCAACCCTGACTGTTTGTGACTTTCAGTCTGCAACTACTAGGAAATCTAATGTTCCTTATAGTTTGACTTGGAGAAGGGGGCTCTTAAAGCAGGAAAGCAGAGCAGAACAGGTTTGCATGCCCAGGGTATGTCCCCATGGAAGGGATTTTTGTAACAGATGTCTTGCTAAAATAAAAAGGTGGCTAAGACAAACATGCAGGTTGTGATGGAATAACAGAAAACTGATGTCATGAAGAATTTCCAGAGACATCTTGAATTTCACATTTGATGTACTTATTGATTCAGAGTGATTTACTGTAGAACCACGTTGAACAGTCATCTTTCCCAAGGCTGATACTCTCCATTTTAGTTATACTGCTAGCTGTGTGTGAGTTAATGCTTTACACTCTTATGTTTCTGAAGACCATCTCTTTTTAGTCATTAGCACAGATTAATGCCATCATCATTTTCCCAATTGTTTTGAGCTTCAGAGTATGTATTGCCCAGAGTATGCATATCCTGTACTCTTCTCTCGGTTGTCAATGCTCAATTTCTTCTTTAGTTGGTTTCCATATAGAGATGTCAGTGCTTTGATTTTCAAAATTCATCATCCTACGTAGGTAAAGGCTGAATTAAACCCGCTATTTCCCAAAGGTCAAATAAGTCTGAGCAGAAAATCTGTCTATTGCAGGTCCTATGCTGTCTCCCCAACATCCTATTGCTGCCCTACTAAACAAGTTGTGGCTCTTGAGATTAAACAATTTAAATAAGATGATCATTTGAGCATCCTGCTCATCCTTCTGATTTGTCTGTCTGAGTTACCCACGTTGTGATGATTTCTGTAGATTTCAGTTGAAATCAGATGAGTGTCAAAGTTGGTTCCTGAGAGAAGACCTGAAGGAATGAACTACGGCAGCACTGGGGACACAGCTGTGCTGCAGCAAGCTCTAGGTGTCTGATTGTCAGACATGGTGAGCAGTCAGGGCTCAGGGTGAACCCTGCTGAGTTACAGCCAGTTTTTAGTATCTTGGTCTGAAACTGACTGAGATGGGAGCAACGTTCCCCCTGCTATGGATTAAACACTGAAACATATTGCAGTGCTTTAACTCATTGAAGCAAATTTGGCTGTGGAGGGCCACACAGTTCTGCTGGGACTCGCATGTGAGCACTGTATGGAGCTCCTCAAGCCTGCTTGTCGGTGGCAGTAAGTCAGAGCTGCTCATAACCTACAAACATCTCTTTGGGGTTTGATAAACTGGCACCTTAGGTGCACTGCTGAAGTCCATGTGTTCAGCTCACACCTCAAGTGTGAAGGATGCTGGTGAGTGCTGGAGCCTTGCTTCGCACCCTGTCCAGCCATCCAGAGTGTTGAATCTGACTCTTCATAGCTCAGGACCTGATAGCACAGGACCTGAACCCAACCAGGCACGTGGCTTCAGGCTTTCTCTGAGGTGGCAGCAGTGAGGCTGCAAACAGGGAACTGAAACCAAATATCTCAACCAAACAGCATCATACACAAGCCATCTCCTTTTATTATCAACTTCAGGGTTTATTAATTTATCAAACCAGGCCAAAGTGATACAAGTACATAAATAAGTACTGTAACAGACATACATCCCACGAAGAGAATGAAAAACATGACACTGTGTATTTTGTTGTCTTAAGCGACCAGAAACTGGAAAAATGCAACACTGCATTTTACTAAACGATGCTTATGGGTTGGGTTTTTTCCTGCTTTTCTTAAACAAATGTTTATTATAAAATAAATACACAACCTGAATTCCGCCTGTCCTGTCACACATACAAAAAGCAAGTTGCCTTCTTCTTAAAAGAAAGGAAATACAAACACTGTACATTCCCACTTAGTGTTTTTTGACCATCTACTGCTACAGAGGATGCCCGTGAGGTGAGGAGCCAGCTGCTGGCCTTCCCACCATATTGCTACAATTCCTTAGAACCCCTTCCACACACTGTCTTCCCCAAAGGAACGATCAGGTTCACTCATGACTTATTAGAAGATCTGTAATGAAATTTTGCACTTCTGCAGCACGTTTCAACCCATGCGTGGTCGGTGCTGCTGATGCCAAACAGTTACACTGCAGCAGCCTGAGAGGTCTGAGGACCTCAGTCAGGATACACTGCACCCCTTTCAAGCAGCAGGACAGGATTTATGGAGGCAGAGGCTCCATGGGGTGCCGTGGAAGGTGGTGGGGCAGTTTACTCAGCTCTCCTTTTAACGCAGTGATGCAGGTTTGGTAATGGCGGGTGCCAGCTCAGCCTGTGGAGCGGGGCTGCCGGCCCCCTGAGGGAGCTGAGGGGCTGGCCCGGACCGGAGCCAGCCGGTTCCCACCGGTTCCGGCGGCCCCACAGCGGGCAGCGCTGAGCGCCTCAGCGGGGCTGGAGGAGCCGCAGGAAGGTGGGTTTAGGGAAGGGCAGAGCGCTGCTGGGCCGTGAGGGGAAAGGGTGAGGAACAGCCCCGGGACACTGAGGCTGGGCAGGAAGAGGGAGCTGAGAGTCCCCGGTGGCCATGGCGGCACCTTGAGGGATCTCCCTGCAGCCCATGGAGGCTTGGAAAGAGACTCCCATGGTTCACACTGATGCCAGGTGAGAGTGTTTCCTTCTTGCAATCCCTGCAGTTGCTGGGGCAGCTCTTTTTTAGTGTTTTCCTATTCTGCAGTGTTATGTTCCCGTTATGTTGAGTGCTTGGTAGGGAGGGAAGTATTCCTAAATATCATCTGCTCTGTCCAGGCCTGGGGACATTGAGGTGGTTATATACAGGCAGGATTGTTAAGGAACCAAGAACACCACATATGTATTCTCCTAATTCCCGTCAGCTTTTCCTTTCCCTTCATGTCTGTTCTCCTCACCTGCTCCTTGTTGTTGGGAAGCCGTGTGTTAGCAGCAGGCCCATGCTGCAGAGGGAGGTTGCTGGGCTTTGCTGCTTGAGACAGGGATCCCCTCAGGATGGGGAAGCTGTGCCTGAAAGGGGCTCTCCCAAACCTTCATCCCTGTGGATGGGGGTACACCCTGGCATGCTGGCACTGTCAGGGTGACAAACCCCCAAATCCTTGCTGTCACTGTTGAGTTCATTCCATGTGAAGACCCAGGCCATTTCCATAAAGCTTTGTTTCCTAGTGTGTGTTTGAGCAGCAGTATTCCCATCTGCCTGCCGGCTAGAAAATGGGAACACAAGCAGGCAGATTCTTGCTTCTCAGGATTCAATCCAGCATGGCAGACACAAGGCAGTGCAGATGAGAGGCACCTTTCTTACACGCACCGCAGACATGCTACACTACGTTAAACAGGACCTCTTCACTAGATAACAAGTCTCCACAGAGCTGCTGTGTTCTGAAGGGCTGCTGTAGCTGTTTGGTGTTTGTCATGGGAAAAACCTGTCCCTGAAGTGTGTGAGAATAGAGGTCACCCTCGGGAACACGCAGAAGATTCAGTTTGTAGCGGATCAGAACCAATAAATTAAGCACTGTGATAACTTTTAAGGAGTTATTAATCGGGAGGTTTAACCCGCTAGGTGTTTTGAAAGTACTCCAACTCCTTCACCACCTTCTGCCGTGTCACTTTAGAAGGCAGTTTATCAGCCAAGCCCGTGTGTTAATGGGGTCCAGAAGAATGAAGTTGTTAGGGCTGTGATAGGGAGCTGACACTTCGCATTTTTATAGAGAAGTGTGTGGAGGAAACAGTGAAAACCACTTAAAAGTGAACATTTGCCCAAATTGCTACAAAAATACAGTGATTGCCACTAACACCTGCTGTTCCGTTTATGGACTCAGTTTGCTCAACTACAAGACATCATCCCAATGGCAGGCTGCTTAGGAGTTTGTTAGTTTAGATCTGTTTTTTTATGTCTCCAACGCAAGTATTGTATCACTTGTATTTTTCCTCCACTACTAAAATAATCCGTGAGTCATTTCAACACCAGAAACGGTATAAATTCAGCACAGGCAATACTGCTCTCCATAGCTCCTGCACATTTATTAGGTGTCTTTCTTTTCATTAGTTTGAATAAGTTGCCAAATAATAATAATAATAAAAATGTGCTGTTTTCTCTTTTTAACTTGTAAAGAAATGCAACTCTGGGAGAGTACAGTCTCTCTTTCTCCTTCCCCCACCAGTAACACAGAGCCTCCTAGTCTTTTGGAGGAGATATTTAAACGGTTGACACAGACCACTACACATAAAGCAGCAAATTTGCTGTGCATGATGTGAATAATTACTGCATTATAGTTTTGGTTTTTAGGGCAACTGTTGACTTAAGCAAAACAAGCCTGCAGTCCAGCTGCAGATCCCAAGTTTTCATAAGTTTTCTTGTGTTTTTCCCTCCAGTGCTGTCTCCCTTAACAGTGACCCTTTTCAGACTTCTCAAGGTACAAAACCTTTACCAGATCCTCGAGCTCAGTCCTGCACACTCTGCTTTCACACATTTGGCTGATCTGAGCTTCTCCCTCGCTAAATATTTTCCACTGGCCTGAAAAGAAAAACACAAAGGAGACAGACACTTAGAAAAGGGCACGGGGATCTTCGAAGACATTTACAAGCACTCTCCAGACCAACTGATTCACAATGGTCAAAGAGAGAATGTCCAGTCCTCCCATGGAAAATATTCAAAGTATCTTACAATATTCCATGCAAAATAACTTTGTTAAAAATAACAAACAAAGACCAGAATATTATTCCTTTCTTTACTTAAGTAGTACCTTAAGTTGATCCATTTATGCAACTATTTAGGAGGTTGGATACTCTGCTTTATGATCGAGTGATGTGAGGATTTAACTCTGAAGAGAAACCAAAATATTTGAAAGTTGGGAAGCAACAAGTCCAAGTGTTTCATGCACTGTGGGAACTCTGCCTGCCTGAGTGTAATGCAGACTGTGTTTGCTGGGTATTCATATTTCTGTACACTTTTTTCTAATGTGAATAGGAATGCCCGTTGTCCTGGTAACTACAATACTGTGGTATAGACAACAGTGACGAGCTTATGGAAGGCTGACAGCAAAAATTAGGAAACTTTTTACATGAAAAGGAGTCTTCTTCTCACTAAGCCTGTATTATCAAAAGTATATGATTCCTGGGAGAAAGACTTCACCCAACTAGAGATCTCAGCAAAAATGATAACTTGTAATGCAAAAGCACTGGGAACTGAAAATGCCTTTACCTTCATTCAACTACCAAAGTAGGTGTCATAGAATCATAGAACAGTTAGGGTTGGAAAGGACCTTAAGATCATCCAGTTCCAACCCCCCTGCCATGTCATATCCCAAGTTGGATAAAATACAAAAAAGAAATTGAATCAAGAGTGACGAAAGCATTACATGTCCAGTCAATAAACAGATTTTAATAATGAAGCTACTATTAAGAACATAGAAAAGGCTTGCTTTAAACACAGCATGCATGTATATTGGAGAACTCTTTAAAACATCTCTGATTTTTTCCCTTCTGAATGACTTTGTAAAAAATTGGGGTAACTTGAATTGTTACTTAAATCCAAACTGTGCGGCTGTGCTCATGTCAGTCACATTTCAGCTTTGTGGCATTATGGGCAGAAACCAGCTTATTTATATTTTAACAAAATACAGGAGACTAAGACAGCATGAACATGAACTACTGCTGTATGTATCTATATGTTAGATTGCTGTATTTTCATTATTGAAATATAAACTTGAAATATTGGAGCCATGTTCTGGAGGAAAATTCAGTACACCTGTTTGTGTTGAATAAAAGAGAATGTTTTTAGAGGCTATGTTTATATGGAGAATAGAAACCTGAGGAGGTCAGAATTTTACTTACTAGGGGTTGTCCTTGTTATCTGCTTGAAGTAAGGAAGTTCTTCAAATTCTCTCTTGGACACTTTTTCAACATAGAAGTGACGCAGAATGCCTTCAGCAAAGACATGAGAAGTGCATGTTACTGGAAGAGTGCCTGCTGTTCTAAACCTGGGTTGTTGTCCTGCCTGTATGTAGAATTACTGCCATGTTGAGCCACCCTGAGAAATAATCCTTACCAATTACATAGATTTTCAGCATATTCTTTATTCTATCTTCCACCCCCTTGGTTTTTTGCTACTCCCCTGTAAATCCTTCTGTGGATTTATGATTGCAGAGAGTTTGTGAGGGGTGTGAGAATTAGCCAGTTCTTTTCCAACAAAGCTGAACCCCTCTTTATCATGAGTAAATGTAAGATTACAGCAGAAGCCAAAATCCCAGCATCTTGGAGAAAACCAGCATCATTTTGCACTCGGATACCATTTTGCCTGTCATGAGCTAGCAGGCAACATCACTGTCAAATCATCAGGAGGCTTTGTGGCTTCTAGAACACACAGTAGTTATTAACCATCTGATCATCTGACTTCTTTTCTGCTCACACTTTGGTCTTGGCTTTATGTTTTAAAGTACATTCTAGAGATGTATTGTTTCCATGTAAAAGGTCTATACGAGGGTTTCCTATGAGGATCACATGCTTTTTGCTTTAAGTAGATTAAGTAGACTGGCTCTTCAGGAGGCAGAAGAGAATTTTTTTTTGTATTAAAAGTTCAGGATTTGCAGAATTCGGGCTTCTGAATGCTTTTCAGTTTTGTTCTAATTACCAGTTAGTCTAGTAAAAGATGCTGCTTCCATCCTTATACAGGTTTTGTCCATATTCTAGACCATCACTAAGGCATCAGATAAGACAGACTGATTTTAATGCAAAGCTTTTTGCTCCATCCTAAATAAGAACCTCGTGGCATGTGGTTCAAACCCTGCTATCCATTTCTCTGCAATAAATTACACAGGGTATTTTTGACAACCTGTTTGTCACTGTGCTTTTGCTCCCAGTGAAGGGTAGGAGTCTGCACAGCTAGAGCCTTGTGTGTTATTAATGGGGTTTGTACAGCAGAACTTGAGGATGTTGGAAGTGGCTGTAACTGCAACATCCTGAATAGCCAGAACAGTCTCAGGATGCTTCAACTTGTCCTGAGAAATTAATGGAGGATGATACACTCTCTAAAGAAAGACCTTGCTTAGCTCACCTTTTCTAATTGTCCACACATGTATTTCTATTTGAGGTGGCTTTTCCGTTTCTACTGCAATTTTTCTGATGGTTTCTCCTTCCTCAGTGAAAATGGATTCATAGACGGGAAATGTCTCCTTCCCACAGAAGTAATCTTTGTTGTCAAAGGTTTGACTTGGTACTTCTTCTGTTTAAAAAGAGCCCAAAACACATAATTCAGTTGTAATCAAGTCCTCCAGACCTTACTTGACAAACAGGAAATGAGCTGTGTAAACCCATGTGGTCTGCGAGACTCCTCACAAATTTTGGACCTGTTGTCCACTTTTCGAGCGTATTTGGTGGAAGTCTCAGAGGCAATAGAATACCTAAAGGAAAGCTGGTGAGGAGACCTGCATTAATGTTTTGCTGAGGAAAAGGGCAGGTAGAACCTACATGATTTGCCAGTGCTGGCCACAGTGCACAGTATCTCCTGCTCACCTGGTAAAGCCATAGAGCATAGGGAGAAATTGTAATTGTTCTGTTGGTAACTGGGAGTTGGACAGGAATGCAAGAGAAATGATGCAACGCAGGCACTCAGACTGCACTTTGTGGAAAAACCTGACAATGAAAACATCTCCACACAGAGCAGGCAGACTGCAGGAAGAGGGTCAGCTTTCTTAAAAGAACAGCACATAGGATAGCAAAGAAAAAGACAGTAACTTTTTTTGCTGTTATATTTTCTATTAAAGCCAGGTTTTGCTGACCATTCTCATAGCAAATAAACCAAATAAAAGCTGTGATTCACAAATATCCAAAAGATCTAGATACACATCTCCTGCCTGCCTACTGCCACTGCATTGTGCTCTTCCCCAGTAAGCAAAGAAAATGGGAAGTGTGCATTCTGTGAAGGATTTTTATACATGGCAGAACAACTCATTTCCTCAGAGCATTTCCATCCAGTGTATCACCAAACAAACACAGAAATGGGCCATACAAGTGAGAAAAGTTTAAAGGCACCAAAGGGAACTGGACACTCCTTTACCACTTGTGTCATAGGGAATGCTGCTGGTAGACCATCAGCAGGTTTATATTAGCAGATGTTCCACAAGTTGTAAGCACTGATTTTGGTAAGTAATGTCTACATAAGTTCAGTCATTAGCACAGCATAGAAACAATGCTAAATCTATAATAAGTTAGCATTTATTTTAAGGATTAAGTTATGTTACTGACAGCAACCAATTTCTAATTGGAAGTTTTGAATCCTTCTGTTACATTTTGACAAGCAGAAAGGATAATGATCCCCATGCAAATTTATAAGCTAGAAAAAATGATGTGAACATTCTGTGGGCACTGCAGTGGGGGTAGGATGGGAGAGTCTTTTGACAATAATGAACTTTCTGTGTACCTCTGTGTAATAGTCTCTTCAGAAATGGGCATCAGGGAGTTGGGCTGCCAGTGGAGAGAAAGGCAGGGACTGAGCAGAACAAATGTGCCTTCAGCAGCAAAGCCCCCTCTTTGAGGAGCAGCAGCTCTGCCTGTCTCACATTGAGACCTTTGCACACACATGAGAACACTGGGCACTGCTGTTGTTTGCATCAGATCTTATTGTGACCAGAAGGCTTGAGCCAAGCCCCTTAACATGCACGGCAAAAAGGTGGTCTGTGATCAACTTTGTTTTACCTGGACAGACTTTACAGCATTTTCCTTCTACTTTCTGAGGGTATTTGCAGGGATATTGTTCTGGACAGTGAATTTTCTTACATTCTTGTTTGGTGATGTTGCAGGTGCACAACACACACTCTACGATTCCGAAGGCTCGGAGATTAGGATGCCAAGATTCACCATGTGAATATGTTTTGCCATTTGAAACACACACTACAAAAGAAGAGAAAAGGAAAAAAAAGTGCAACTGGAAAAGGTACATTCCTTGGCTATGCCTCTACGAATATTCTTTGATTCATTCACATTTGTTTAAAGCAGTATCTCTATACATCATTTATTGGTGTCTCTTGCCCATTTCTCTGGTTGCTGACTTTGAGTTTTGCTGCTTTAAATGATAGTCTGGGCCTATCATCACCCTTTTCTGAGCAGTTTTGCCTTGATTCCATCTCTGCTGACACTAGTGTTCATCACCATTTTGAGAAGAGGGAAGGTGGCTGAATCAAGTATTTCAGTAGCTCCTCTCCAGTGCACACATTTCGGTTGTGCATCATTAACCTGCTTACAAAACTCACTCCTCCTTCCCCTCCTAATCTCAGTCACCACACAGGACACAGCCTGCCACATTGGTTCTGGCATCATGACATTTGATACTGAGTCACCTGTACAGCTTTTCTAGCCATTAACTCAACGTGGCTTCTGTAGTGAGAGCCATGCTGTCAGCAGGATGAGTTAATACAACCCTTCATTGCTTTTGCATGAGAGTTCCTTCCACACAACACACAGACCAAAATAAGGGAGTGTTGCAAAATAAAGTTTTATATCCTTTATGGAAATATATGTGTCTATAGGTATATAAAGATTTTGCTTTTGGAATCACAAGAAGACACTAACATGAAAGGATTTATATGGTACTGAAATTTCATCCCAATGGCATCTAAGCACCTCAGAATATTTATTTCAAGTGCCCTTGAGAGACAGAGAAATACAGCTGACACCAGGAGAGTGGAAAAATCCATGCTTAGTGGAAGGCAGTTTGGGTCACCCGGCAGTTAATGGGAATTATATCACTTTACACCATGTTTGCATTTGTCCTATAAACCTTACTTGTTTCTTTTCCAATATTTTATAAACACAAAGAAAAATGCAAACTAATCCTAACAAGGTGAAAGAAAGGGCACTGCCTCATTTCTAAAAGCAACTGAAGTGAAGCTGGGATATGTTGTAAATATTTCCAATTCTTCTAATATGCCATCATTTCTATTAATGCTTTTATTTGTAAAATATGTTCCTATTTTGCCTGTAACTTTCAAAAGCAATTTAATTTTTATCTGTAATCTGAAATTTACATCTAACTGGTAACAGATGTGACCAACTGGCTTAAACTTTACTGAGTTACTGAGATTTATGGGGAGTATTTTTTGCAGTGTATTGTCTTTCATGGGGTTATGCTATCATTTGGCTTATAATTTGCTACTCTTTAACTCTTTCTTAAGACATGTCTCTGTTTAGAGATAGGAAACAGTTTAGTTTCTCAAATAAAAGCAAATAAAAGTGTTATCTGTATACTAAGAACATGGAAGAAAAAAACATAACTGAGAAAACAGGTAAGTACTCAGCTGCTCAGCACTCCTCTTGCGTGCTTGAATACTATATTATGAGTTATATTTCTGCTGATGTAGGTATTTTTTCCCCAGCTCCTGCAGATCCTTTACGGACATAAAGGTTTCATGATTTCACCCTCACAGGGTGATTTTGACATTGTGTCCATATGTATTCTCTCTGGTTTAGGGTTTCTTTAGCACAGAACAGTTAAATAATTACTCTGAGGTGGCAGATGAAGCTTGCGTAGAAGCCAAAATATGACAAATAACTTGTTCCCTGATGCCCTGTCTTCAGTGCTCTTCATGTTTAGAATGATAAATCTGTATCCATATAACTGCACAGTATTGGCTTGTCAGGAGAGTCGTTGTGTGTTTATTGTTTAGCTTGTTGAAATGCATCTCAAGGGGCATGTGCATTAATTAATAAAACACTTCTTAATTGCACAAGGACAAAAGAAAATACATGGTCAGCATTTCTGTTCCCAGTACGGGCATTTGTCAGGCACTTTCCAGGCAGTGAGTGTCTGAAGTTGCGGCAGTTCCTCTATACTGCACCCAGAAATATGCTGTTCATCTGTATGCTCTTTATTTGCCAAAACAAATCAGTTAGAAATTGCTTTGATGATGTCTTAATGTGTGAATTACATGTCAAAGATACTGCACTGCACGGAGATTCCTGCTCCTAGACTCAGCGTAAAACACTGGCATGATCTGAATGTTTTTTCATGCTTGTTCAGGTGGATAATAAAGATCCTATGGCCAACATTCCTTCTGTTAGTTAATACCTTAAAAGATTAGTTGGCCCTAATACAAGGGCCTTTAACTCTTTGTGGGTAGTTTCTCAGTGCACACTGACTGGTACTTGTGGATAGATGCTCTTCTGAACATGTGTTTTTACAGCTATTTCTTGTATGGTTTCTTAGGCCTGTTTCTGCAGACCTCTGTTCACCAAGAGGCACCACTGTGGGAACTGAGCATCCCACCTTTTATTGTACAAAACCTCCTGTCCCACTAACTGGTGAATTGACATTTTCCCTCTATTTTTGTCCTGCTTGTAATGCGGCAGGAATGTGGCTCAGTCATGTTTGGATGAGGTTTGCCATATGGGCTCAAAGGTTTGCTGTCCCTATAATGTAATATGCCCTATATTGTCTTATCTGGAGGCACTAAAGGATTCTTAGAGTGAGATTGATTGTCTTAGTTAACTTTGCCCTTTTACAGCTCAGGCATCCAATACAGGCTAATTGCTTACTCTGCCTCTAGTATTAGTCTTAGAGGATGAAAAGCACCCCTTGCATCCTACTGTCTCAGACAAGTAGCCTAATGGGTGGGCAGTCATGCGACTGCCTTTCTTGAGAATAATTTGCTAAGCCTTGGAAGCAGAAAACCTCTTGATTCTATGGCAGAACTTTATGGTCTGAGATTTATGGGCCAGTTTAAACATACACTGCTTACAGCCAGTAAAGTTACACAATAAGAGATGGTGTAAAGAAAGTAGGATGAATAATTTCCTACTGGGAAGTCAGTTTGTGAACAAGTTAATGAATCTGAAGGAATTGTGGTGTCCTCTATGGCACAAAGCACTCACTCCCCTGCTAGCCACTGCATGTGTTCTCACAATTAGGTGGCACAATCCTACGAGGTATTCCAGAGAGCAACACAAGTGTGGTGCCTTTGCAGAGTGAAATGCACTGCTGTCTGGAGGCACAACTGGTCTCAGTCAAGAGCTGATTTCATATTCTTAACAGCTTACTGCTTTTTGCCTCCCTGATTTGTGTTGGGTCTGTGCGAATTGCCACTGTATATCCTGCTGTGTATTTTGAGAACTCTTTCTGAGCTACAGGTGATTGATTCCTGACCCAAAGTAATACCATGAAAAGTAATTGTCTTTACCTCGTCCGTGCTTGTGCTTGTTGTTGATGACGATTTGTACTATTGTTCCCGAAGCTTGTTGGGGATCTGGAAGGACTCCACGGTTACTCCTGGCATTGGGAAAGCGTGGAATGTTGACTACCTGCCTTGCAGAGCTGGGTGACAGGTCATAGTGGGAGCGATGGTATGAGTGTCTCTGTTTAAGAGACAGAAAGAGAACAGGAATGTAAATGTCTTATTCCAGTGATCATGGGGAAAGAAGCTGCATTAGAAACTTAACACAGACAACGAGTGTTGCTGCTATCATTAAACCTCATTCACACATATGCAGTTGTAACTCATCTCACAGACTGTATGTCAGTGGAGGTGTCTTATCTAAGTTGGTCATCTGAAGTCCTAAATTGAGTCAATGGACAGAGAGGCAGTTTTAGAACCTGACCTGTTGTGGAACTCTGTATCATGAGGAGATGAATCACAACCCAGAAGTCCTATTTCACTCCATGTGTTAAAAATGATGTTCAGAGTTAAATACCTACTTTACTGGTGTCCATGCTAAGATTAGATGAGAAGAATTGTAAGCCTGTTTAGTTTTCCTCATCACAATTACTTTCTGCTGGGTCTCCAGAGGCAGGGCACATCCAGAATGACTGTCCAGCTTTGTTTGCTTGCAGCTTTGAACTCTGATGCAAGGCCAGTGTTAGGCTTGCACAGACTGAGCAAGGATCTGTCTTACAGACTGGAAAGTCTCATTTTATTTGCAAAGTACAGTAGGAGCAATAATAGTAACGTGCAGTGTGTTTTCTAAAACAAAACCAATGGTTGTTTTCAGAAAATTATTTTCCAAAATACCCATGGGCATAAAAGAATAGTGTATTTTACAGCAGTTATTTTACAAGGCATGATTCTTCTCTCTAGTCCAAAGACCTGTTAGTTCATGTATTTAGGTAATGCACCTAATGCTTAAAAGCACTTCATATTCTCTCCAAATGCTGTTACAAAAAATCATCTCTTGAGAAGTAAGTTGTTAATGGATACTCTTAGCCCCACAGGCAATGAAGCACCTAAAGTAAATATCTACATGTGTAAATGCCAACTGGGAAGTAAGTGTTTGCAATTATGATTTAAAAGTGATGTGATGCCTGCATAGCAAACGAAATGCTTCAGAGTTTTATTCTTTATAGAGCATATACAACAAAGACAAAATCCAGAGCCTGCAGGAGCTCACGGGAGTTTATAATTCAGCATTATTCCTGAAGGCTGAGTCTATTAAGGGATTTGCTGACGTGGAAGAAACCTACTTTGGGCTAGATTCACAGAGCCCAGGATGAAGCAATAGACCTGTTACCATCCTTTTCTATTGTTTCCCCAAAGTATTGATGCACAAAGCACAGCAAGAATCTGTCTTTAAGTTGTAGGTCACACTTACAGCTTCCCTGTTGGCCGGCTGCCGGAAGATATCGCCATCGGAATGTTCCCATGATACTTCTCCATCTCCTGTGTGCAAAGCAGAGCAGAAGCAGTTAGAGGCTGAGCCACACCTTGGGAGATACTCAGGGGAAAGGTCTCATCCATTTAAAATGGATTAATTTAAAAATCCATTTAAATTTCGAGTGGAGGTAGCATCAGGGTGTGGAAGTGTCAGTCTTTAGTCTGACTTCATCGTACCAGATTCTGCAAAGACCAAAAGGAAGATCTCTTCTCAAACACTGTGCAAACTCAGGATGAAGATTTGCTATCGGATTTACGTGGCTTAACAAGACGCTGTGTGCAAGGTGACTTCCAGCAACCATTTGCTATGTCATCTCAGGCAAAGGTGAGAGACCTTTTTGAAGCCTTGGTTAACCTTGTTCTGGGGATGCAACTTTGTCTTCAGTGCATACTCCTCTTGTTTCAATTTAGGAACAGAGGTAACAATATTCCCCTGCTGACATTTCCCAGTGGTTTAATTTCCCAACATGCTTTGGACTGTAAATACATGGGGAACTTGGAGATTGTGTCCTGAGGGCCGGTGCTGGTGCACGACAGGGCAGGAGAAGGAGTACATTCAGGGCCTGTCCTTCTGTGATTATGCTGGAACTTACCTCTGCAAACTGGACAGCAGGACTCGGGAACGGAAACTGGGAACGAGCAGGTTAATTTGGGACAAGTCTTCAACCCACAGTACACATTTCCTTCCTGCCAGCAGAACACAAGAATTTAGGAGGAGTCACTCATTTGCCTGGTACTGTGTATGCATTTTTTATGGATGTGCTTAAATCCAGTATGTGTGTTTCCATAAATGCCACTCTAGTATGCACAAGCAGAGTATCAGCCCAATGAAAAGTCTAAATAACTTTGTTAGAATTTGTTGTCACACAGAGGAAGATCCCTTTCTTTAAAAAACAGAGAGGAAAATGGAAGAGGTGAAAGTGTGTGGGAAGATCAACTGCAATTACTGTAGGTTGAAAATGTACCTGACATGCTTGGTACCAAATCACCCAGTGTAAATTCTTCCCCCTGCTCTCCTTCAGCTGTGTGTTCCCAATGAAGAGGAGGAAGAGCTTGGCATTAACTAAAAGTTGTAAGGTCTTTTCAGTGTTTGGCCTATTAAATTTGTAGTTAATGTAGAATATGATTATTTGATCAGAGGAGGTCAGAGTTGCCAATACTTGGTACAGAAGAGCTGGCTGGATTGAGAGGGATGTTTTGGTTCAGACACTGGCTCTGAGGAGTCCCTGGGTTCAAACATACAGGATTTGAACTGGTGACATCTCAGCTCTGTGGCCCAGTGCCAGTTGACAGAGCTGTCCACTCCCAGCCTGTGGGGCTCTACTTATCAGTGCAGTCCAGATGAATTCAGTTTCAGGCACTGGCTTAGCACTGTTTTTTCCAGTCGGGTTGAAGTGAGATGTTCTATCTATGCCAAGTAGCAGTATTTTACCTGCTGCCTCTGCACTGTAGGCTCACTTAGAGCAGATGCTCAACAGGGTCAGCTTTGTCCACAGTGTTTGAGTAAGAGGTAGCCTGGCATTTACCAGGTACTGCAGACTGGCTCTGAACACTATGAGTTTCAGCATTAATTCTCAACTCCCAGCCTTTGCTGTGTGTTGCTTATATTTCAGTGTCATGTCTTCTAGAAAGGAAAAACGAGCACAGACAAAGCAGGGTTCTGTTGAACCATGTTACTTACTGAGCAGCTGCACTGGGCACACTGGTTTGCTTGCCTGTTTTGGAAAAGTCCCTCTGCCACAAACATTTCACCATGATGGTAGGTGGTGCCATTGTATTCACAGGATTTCCCGGTGATTTTGCTGCTTACTGAGAACAGGGAATCTTCTGGAAGCAACAGGAGAGGAACACTTCATGCAAATATCCTTGACAACTGGCAATATCACAAATACAGGGGAGGAAAAGCTTCCGTTCTCCCTCATTTCTCTTTATTATGAAAGGACAAGTTTTGTCATGCTACAAAGTGTAAGTGATATTCTCATGCTGCTATTTTGCTGCATGTTAATAATTCACACTTTGAGTTGACTGTCCCGGTTTATCTTAGGATGCTGATGATCAGCTGCAAATGCACTGTTTCGCCAGCGTGCCTTGTTTTGCTGTACTTTCTCTTGCTCTGCCTGCTGTAGCACTAGATATTAGGATAGATTGGTGCAGTTACATGCCCACTTGTTATACATGGCTTTTTCATGCTTTGCTTTTGATGGTATTAGGTCCTGTATACAGTATCCACTATCACTAGCACAGTCCTTGTTTTCCCCTTCTTAGTACTGGTATCATTTTATTAATGGTTTGTAATGTTGTAGCCTGTAGAAGACTTAATTGCAGGTTAGCAGGATATGCCATAGGACAGGCATCATTCCATGCCATCCACAGGCTCAAACCTTCTGGAGGAGGAGCACAGTACTGGTGAGGAAACTGTGTCAAGAGAAAACCATGGGCTACACAAGTGTTAGTTCCTAGTGGCCTTTACAATTCATTGCTGCTGTTGTTTTCAGAATGGGCAAAACCTGTCAAAGGCAGACTTCAAAAGCCACCCAAAAGCTGTTTGTTCTCTGACATGCATTTTAATGTCAGATGTGCAAATGAGTGCATTTGGTTTGCAGAACTCAGTGCATATGACAAAGTGCACAAGATGGCAGTGTCAGTTCAACCCTGAAACCTCCTGTTTCAACTCAAGATCATATCAAGGTCTGCACCATATGGGCTAAATTTTTGTCTAAGACATAAAGCTTTCCATACCTTGTATTAAAACATACCCCAGATTAACTATTAGCAGTTGACAAACTGTGCAAAGGGATTATACTTCACCTATGAAATGTAAGTCACTTGACACCTATTGGGCAGCGAATCTGGCACTATACATTTACATTCACATGAATTTAGCATCTCAGCATGGGAAAAGACATTTTGAACAAGAGCTCCATGGAAGTAACAGTGGAGTGTTTGTTCTCTGGAGCCTGAATCACTGCAGATTTCTAGGAATGCAGCTGAAATTTCATTCAGTGGGTTTAGGTTTTCATGTAAAAGAAACCTGACCTGAAAACTCAGGTTCTGCTGTAGCCCCTTTCATTATCTAGCAGATAAACCTGGGGAGATTTTGTGTGAAACTGTGCCACCACAGAATGTGCATTTTTCAGCTGGGAGCTCAAGTGAAAGAGCAGTTTTCTGCTGGCATGCACTGGCATTAAACACTCACATTTAGTTTTCCATAAAAGCATATATTTAGTTGCATGGGTCCATCAAATGCTAATAATATTCTGAGTGTCAAATCTGGCTGTGGAACATATGTGTGCTACAGTATTTGAGAGTCTGTGGATCAGCAAAGAATGTTCTGCAGGAGAATTGCAGGAGAATTTAGCCACTTCGGCATCTGTGCCTGACATTTCATTTCTCTTCAAGAGAAAGTCATGGTATTTGCACTCCTCCTTTTGGAAGCACTAACTACATCATTATTTCAGTGCAATCAATGATACCTTTCCAGAATCTTACAAATAGTACAGAGCTTTGACACCACCTGTGCTTGGCATAAGAATGCAGTGCTTGTGGCACTGGCTGTATGGTTTGCTAGTAACACACATTCTTGGATGGCAAGGTGTGTGCTCTCGTCAACACATATCCTTTGATAGGCATCGGCAAAAGATTCAAGTGACAAGTTCAGTGACTGTCCCATCAGGCCCAAATACCGGAAAACATGAATAAAGAGGCACTTCTCAGGGCTGTGCTTATATCATCATAGTGGCTTGGGCTTTCCCAGAGTCTCCTCATTGGAAGCAGAAGGAGAGATTGCCAAACCCATAGTTACCTCCTTGCCCTTAGGGCAACTGGAAGAGCAGCAAAACTGGAAAGAAATGTAAACGGAAGGAGAATACAGTGGTTCTTGTCTGGATGCGAGGCCCTGTTCATGCAGCCTCTACAGGACATGGCTGTGTCCATGTGAGATGCCAGTCCTAAAGCCATGTTTGGCTTGTGGTCTGACATTTGCAGAGACCAGTACCTGAATGACTCATTGTGACTCTTCAGAGCATTGGATGAAGAGAATAAATTCTACTGCAGATTTACAGTGGTATATGGCACATTGCTCAGTTCATCAGCAAATCGCCAAATGCCTTTAAACTCTGGCTTTTAAATAAGGAAAGGAGGATGGTGAAACTCTTATTGCTTGGAAAATGACAGTGGGAAGTAGCTGCAGGTAGTTGTTTTCATCTCTGTTTCTTTTAAGTCAATCATGGAAGTTGGGCCTGTAACAGCTAAATCATGACATGCAGCCCAAAACACATGGACGTCTGCCTATCTTTGGAACTTGGGATAAAATTATATTACTATTTTGAAATCTTATTTTATTAAATAATTCTAAGAAAAGTCAGTTTTAGTTACAGGGAGTAAGACCATGGTTGAGGTCCTGTGCTGCACATACCTGTGCACATGATTATCCTTTAGTATATTAAGTGAGTGGTCATATTTGGGTTCATAAAAGAAGGTTTAGAAGAAGTTTTCAGCTCAAGACCATATTACTGTTATTGCAAAAAAATACATTCATATATGAGAAACAGCGTATGGGAGAGCATGACTGATCCTCTGCAAACACAGCTTCTGTCAGAAGCTGCAAGGAAGCTCTGTTTATACTGTATGTCTAAATATAACTTCTGTCTGGTGCAGTTTCTCTGTCTTTGCCAGTGTGTGACTGACTTGCTACAACTAGGCCTTGCCTTGGTTTCTTTTCTAGTGCTCTTTAAATCATGGCTAATTAGAGGAGCTCAGAGTCCCTCCTGAAACCATGTTCTCCTGTAGAATGTGAAATTAGAGTCATTGTGGATTGTTTTAGTAAGTGCCAGGTTTGAACTGTGAGAAGTCTCGGCATTAATGTTACTATCAGCATCCTGTGCCTTAGTTAAGATATGGTAGAATGCAATTAATGAACTGCAAATATACTCCTTTGCTCAAAGCTGTATTTGTGAACCTTGCTTCCTAATCAGGAGTGTTCCCAAAGCTTTAGCAGGCATTTTAATGGTGCTGACTAACATTGCTCTAATTAGCTGCCTCTGGAAAGCACCAGGCAATCCGTCTGTGTGAATCCTGTAATTAACTGGGTTCAATCTGAGCTCTTCTTTGTGGCATTCACAGTGTGTCAGTGGAAGCGGTATAAAACGGAGAGGGTAAAGATGTTACAGCATCAGTCAGAGAGGAATATCTTTCTTTCTGTGCTTGGCATTTATTCTCTGAGGGCTCAGACTTCAGTATAGAGGTTGACAGGCCATGCTTGTATTTGCCTGAAATTTCAGTGCCATCAAGATAAGACCATGAGTTAGCAATATGGATAGCACTGATTTATTTCAAACATTAACATTAGGTAATGGCAGGGGGATAAGATGTGCAAGTTAAGCTTCACATAACTCGATATGAACTTATCCTGTGAGTAACTTTAAACCTTGACCCTGGCTGAAGAAATCTTCCAGGTTTAACAAGCAGGCAACAGAATACAACTGGCTGAAAAATGGATCAGCTTCAAAAGAATTGCTTTTTAAAAAGCAAATGGAGACTATGGTAACTATGCTTGAATTCTTATATCCAGGCACTCCTCTATTCCAAACATGGGATTCTGTCCAGCTTCTGCTGTCTACCTAGGCTGTTTTTCACTGTCATGCCATACACACAAAGTAAATCCTAGCCTCAGGAAAGCCAATGGAAAGGTTGCCTTCAGGATTTAGCCTAGGGACTTGCTTGAGCACTGTTCAAGATGGATGCTGGTACAGGAGGAACTGTTGAGCTATAAAACAGGATTTGTATCAATTCAGGTCTGTAGTACGGCCTGATAGAAAGGTTCACTGTGACCTACAACTGCATGCAGGTGTGATTCACGAGTTCCTATAGTCTGTTTGACAGCGGGTGTGAAGAAACAGTATGGCAAAAGTTTGCCATGAAGGGATGTTAACTTAGTGTGAAGCACAGCATTAATGCTTTCCTGACAGGCTGGCAGAGTTAGGTATTGGTTTGATAAACCATGGACATTTAATGGAAAAGCTGTGAAGCTGGAAGCTGCTCCAATTGGAACCTGCCTGGGCTCCTGATGGTCTGCCCGTGACTTGAGGTTTCCAAGGACCAAGGTTTGAGGGCATCCATACTATGTACACTCAGCAGGGCTTTCTGGCTTCTGGAGCTTTTCAGTCTCCTGGGACAAACAAATGCTGGGTCACATGGATCACAGTTTGGGAAACACCATCTTTTAGCATTTTCTCATTACAACTCTATTCCTTCTTGAAGTGTTATAAAAGCTGGATTCTTAGCTGCTTTACCCCTGCTTTCCTTTGTAGCAGAAGAGTATCAGTTATCTGCAACCAGTCCCTGGAATAGCTTAAACAAATTCCATGGGCAGTTCCTAATGTGTAAAACCAGGTAGCTTCTGTAAAAGTATTTATATGCAAAGAGAATGAAAAGCAGTAACTGGGTATGAGCAAACCAGCCTTTGAGAGGAAGGGCTTTAGTATCCAGACCTTAATATAAGTCAGTTAAGTCTTCAACTTGGATCCTTCTGGATAAAGGCAGGAGGTGCTCATACAGTTGCTAACAAACAGTTTTAGGACACTAACTAACAAACTGTCAAAATCACCTTAGAATCAGGCCAGTTATGGCATTATAAACAGTAAAGTATTTTATGATGTGATGTCTGACCTTCAAGACAAGAAAAACTGTTGCTGTTGGGTGGTCTTCAACATCATGGACAAGGAGACCAAGCATCCAAGAGTCATTATGCCCAGTTTCACTGCTCTGCATCCAGTAATAGGTTGAAATGGTAATTGAGTGTCCTCCTGAAGTGGAGACTGGACAGACTGGAAGAGGAAGGTAGGTAGGCAGAGCTCATGCTGCTGCTACATCTCAGCACCTCAAGAAGGGTCTGTGGGATTTTCCTGCATCTCTATGCGATACTTTCTTGTGCAGTATTCTGGCCATTCTTGTTAGTACTTAACACTCTCACTACTGCTTATTTTAGTATCAGGACATCTGGCAAAGATCACTGTTTTAAAAAACCTGCAGACTCTTGGCTTGCCGACTTAGGAACTATTTTTAAACTGCAGCATTCAGAATCACCTTGTGTCGTTACTGAAGAAGACAGGCTCTAACAGCAAGCAGAAACGCTCAGCCTGGCGTGGGCTTTGCAGTTTGCCTGGTTTATTAACCACCCTTATAGAAACAATCAAGTGCCAAACAGTATGAAATGAATCATGAGGACTAATGTCTTAAGAAGCTTACCATACTGGGAACTGTTTTGCAGATAGTCTCTCTGGTCTTTTGTGAGTAAAGATGATAGATTATGCTTTCAATCCAGAGAGGATTTTATGAAACATGTTTTCTAAATCAACACAGAGCATAAGCATGTACAGACCAAGAGACTGATCTTCGGTTTGGATTGGGTTTGGAACCCTACTACTAGACAAGCAGTTGAGTAACTCTGGGACAACTGCTTGCACTGGCATCTCTCCTGCTTATTCACCTGTATTCCCAGTGAGTTTTGCTACTTACTGAGCACAATTGAGAGAGTCAGTTTAGTTGCAACAGGTAGTCCAAAGCTCTCTAGGCTGTCTCCTAGAGCAGGAAACTGTTGTTGGACACCAGCTACCCGGTCATCTCACCCACTGCTTCTGTACAGAAATCAGGTCACCCCAAGTTGTAACATATCATCATGTGAGGCTGTATTATTGCCTTTACATTTAAAATTGACATAAGAATTACAGGTTAACTATTCAGGAGCAATACATAAAGAGCAATTATGAAGGTCAAAATAGCCCACAATCCTTTGAAATGTGCAGACCACAAGCATTTCTAATGCCAAAGGGGAACATGACGAGTATGAGAGTACTTCCCCCTGTTTTGCTCACTGAAAACGATATGAAAGCTGAATCAGCTCAAGGTCTCCTCTGAAGCTCTGTCCAACACAAGCAGGCAGCACAGAGCAAGCAGATCTAATCACTTCCAAATTTACTTTGCAAGGGGGCCTGGGCTGAACTCCTCTCTCCAACTTTAAAACAGGATGTACCTCTTCCTGTTTCTGGAACAGACCTTGTGACAGCTAGCTAAGCGTGTATAGATGTGAGGTGCTGTAGAGCTGCTCTGATTAGGAGTATCCCAACTCGCCTCCTTTCACCTCAGCAATCAGAGCACTGAGAAGTTGTAGTGAGTCCTGTGACCCCTGCTGCCTTGGTGGCCATGTTCCAGTGGGTTCAGCCAAAGCTCTTCCCAGTCCTGGAGAAATCTAAGTGCTAGTAACATTCCAAGTAAAAGATAAAGAAGCCTACCTCCAGGCAGAAATCCTCAATGTTAGGCCTTTCCCTCTATGACACTTATATAAGAAACAGCTATTCAGTATGAGACACATATTTGGAGTGGAGGAATAAATACGTGTTGATAATCTGATCCTTACAAATTCAAACCAGAGCAGCCTAAGAGTTAAAGAGGTGAGAGAAGCATCCTGCAGAAAGAGCTTATGCAGCTTGCTAGAGGGTGACAGAGAGATTTTGATCATAGTTATGTTGAATAAATCTGGAACAACTCTGTTGATTGAACTAACCTTGATGTTAGTGTTCAAACCAAACTCTGTTTTTAAAAGAGATTTTAAAATAAGGATTCTTTTAAAACAGATCTATCTGTTTATATGGAAAAAAGATCACATAAATTATACTTTTCTATTTCTATTTATGCAGTGCATTTCATGCACAAATAGCTATGCTTTATATAACACAGAGCACTTGACTACTTTCCTGCAGTTCCAGTGACACTAAAGTACAATAGCAGCAGTAGGTCTGTTTTGTACCTGGAAATTCAATTAATGATCATCTTTTGGCCACCTTAGCATGAGTTTGCTATGCTGAGGCTACGTGGTAAGAGGGGCCAAATGCAGAGGGGATAAAGAAAACAGCAAAGCCAGGGAATCTCTGTATTACAGGAAGCAAGGGGAATATTGTGGGGCAAGTGCCATGGTGACCTGGGATAACTTGTTTCTCTCAGAAGTTTACCAAACTTTTTTGTGGAGGTCTCTTACATACATGTGCCTCAGAAAGGCAGGAAACCTGTCAGCACCATCTCCTCAGTTACTACATATTCCTGACCTGCTCCCAGGACAGCTTCAGGACTGGAGAACCAAACTGAGCCATCAGTGTGGTTCTGAACCAACTGAGTGCCATCAGCCTGTGGTGGGACAAACTGCGCTTGCAAACTGGCTGCTGCAAGGGCAAAAGCACCAGCTGCTGAGAGGGTTAATGATCTTACCTTGTCATGTCAAGAGGGTTGGAACACAAATAATCTACTTCATCACCAGAACTAAATCCTGATTCATCTTACAGTTGGACTTGATGATCCTAAAGGTCTTTTCCAACCTACTTGATTCTATAATCATATCATGAGAATACAGGAACCAGAGACAGAAAACCTATTACACTGTTTCAGTGCAAGGTTATCTCCTAGAGATCACCAAGTATTATTTTAAGTAACCTTTGTGGCTGGAGTTCGCTGGGGAATTGCAGCACAGCATAAGGGAGCAAATGGATTTTTTTCCTATTAAAAATTCCTTTGCTTAATTTCTTCCCTCTACTTTTGTTTCCACTCTCCATGAATGTGTCACTTCAAGGTCTGATCTGAAGTCCATTGAACTACATAGATTTGGAACCTGGCCCAAACACCTACTCTGTGTGGTACAGCATAAAGGCAGTTTCATCTTTCATCTTCTGTGTCATATTTTGACCATGCTCCTCAACATTTCTAGAGGAGGGACTGTATCACAGTCAATAACTGCATCTGTTTTCGTAGAAGGCTGAGTCCAAAACCTAGCCAAGCTAACAGAAATCTGTTGATTGACTACAGTAAACTATGGATCAACCCTCAGTCCATCTACATTCAGCCTTCTCCCTCCGTCATGCATCACAGTCCAACTTATTATGAATCTGTGATTTAAAGAATCATAGATGATGTGTGAAGGTCCCTTTAAAAACCAACAGAAACAGTGCAAGGATGTTGTTTCTAAAGCAGTGGCTGAGGCTGACAGTAAATTTGGATTGAAAAGTTGTGCACCATCCAAAAACTGCAAACACAAGCCCTAAACAAAATCCGTATGTGCCTCTCCGAGGTGCAGGTGTCAAAAATAATAAGCCACAAAATGCTTTACATTAAAATAACTTCAAGGGCCAGGTTAAGCTTTAAAAACGCCAGGGTAATTCAGAGGTAATCACAACAGCCAAAGTGCATGAAACCCATTGCTTGAAGGAACTAGTAGCACCTTATCTAGACACTATGAGCTTTCAGACAGATTCAAGGCAAAGATGTAGTTTCAGTTTAAACGTTCTGTTGGTTGTTTTTTAGCTTTCTTGGGCTAAAGTCAAGCTCTTCACATTATTTTAATATATTTTTCTGCAGCTTAATTTCCTGTGTTTTCTTTTATAGTGGCATAAAAAATTGCCCAGCAACTCTGAAGGAGTCATAAAACACTTTCTAGTTTGCTCCATTTTAATTCCTGCTCTAAGGTTGAATTATTATATGAATCTACCAATCATTCTCCCAGCCAACAAAACAAATTGAGTAAAGCTTTGGTGCACTTTGAATCTTCTCTGAAGCATCTCTGAAGCTCTTGGAAGTTATCTTGGAAAACTTCTGAGCAGCCTCTCCTATTCTGTCATGTCAGGCCAAGGAATGGAGTTCTAAGTTTGTCATCCATGTGGGAAGATGTGTATTTTTTCAGTGCATTTTTATCTGCAGATCAATTGCAGATAGACTGTTCGAGTTTCTATGATCAGAAAAGCAGAATGGAAGCAGGTGATGACCTGAGTCTGGTTGTGATAGCAAACACTCCTATGAAGCTGGTAACAAAGGCAAATCATAAACCAAACTGAATTATCTGAGCACACATCAGTAGGAAAAAAAGAAGACTTTTCCCAAGAATCCCTCTATTATATTTCCAAATCAAATTTACTTCCAAATAAACAATTTATTTGCACTATTTAACAGCTACTCATTGTTGGGACTATACAAAACCCAGAACTTCTTACTAAATCTCTAGTGCTGTGTAACTTTCTGCTAGTCTTTCATGTTCCAGATATGAGTAACCACCTTGTTTGTAGATGTGAAGTAACCATAAAAAAGCACAGCTCTGTAATTCTGTGGTACCTCCACAGGAACCAGATGCAGACTGGAAAAAATTGAAGCTTGCTCTTATCGATAGTAAGTAGTTCTGTAGTTATTACTGTCAGGTGCTGAGTATGTTGTTACACCATCTCCTGTACCGTGACTGCTGAGAGCTTGGCTCACAGGTTATTTTCAATCTGGTGTAATTTGCTCAACGGCTTGACTGTACTGGAGGCTGAAATCAACCTGACTGGGAGGAAGTGCCAAAAGCACCCCACTGTGACTGATCCAGAGGCTCCATGAATCCTCGGCGTAGACTACCTCAGGAGAGGGTACTTCAAAGACCCAAAAGAGTACCGATGGGGTTTTGCTATTGCTGCTTTGGACAGAGAGGAAACTGAGCAGCTGTCTACCTTGCCTGGACTCTCAGAGGATCCTTCTGTTGTGGGGTTGATGAAGGTTGAAGAACAACAAGTGCCAATCGCGACCATAACACTGCACCAGGGGCAAACATCGCACCGACCGACTCCCTGATTCCCATCCAAGTACTAACCAAGCCCGACCCTGCTTCCTCCCAGCTTCCCCTCTTCCCAGGCAGAGCAGGTGACTCAGAGAGTCTGAGAGGTGCAGAGGTGGGCAGCGAAGGGTGCTGGGCCTGCAGGGAGTGAGCAGCATGGCTTAGAGGTCTCCAGAGAAGCAGATGCTGAGGTGAAGGGACAAGGGAAGGCAGGGGTGAGCCCTGAAAGGGAGCTGAGTATGCAGAATTTCTTCCATGAACTGAGGCTCATGTCAGACCTATGGCAAAGTGGGCAGGATGCTGAGAACATGGCCAGTATTTCTGCAATCTGAGGTGTGCCTGTAGCCCATACCCATGCTTCTATCAGTGGACTCTTAGTTAAGTGTCAGCTGTCTATTCCTTGGTGTCAGGAAGAAAATCCTTGTAGGACTCGTTCCTGAGGTGGTTATGAGCTTGTTATGCACCATGCATCACTCCTGAGGCTTGTGCTGCTCTTGATTTTCTTTCATCTGAATATTTCTGCCAATATTCAACCATTCTCAATCAATGATTTACACAGTGACTGTCCTCCACCGTTCTGTAATCCCTGCTGCCCCAAGTGCCATGTGTCATGGCGCAGTACTCCCATCGGCTGTGTGTAAGGCACAAAGAATCCAGTATCAAAATTACTCACAGGCTGTTGTTGTTCTCCACAAGTGATGGGTTTTATAAGATTTCTCCCTGATTTATCAGGTCTTTCATAAAATGACAGTTGTTATTGCTCTATTGTGTCCATCTCCCAGGGTACATCTATGTCTCTAGGAGGCACCTTTGTAAGATGCCCTTTTTTTTATTGTTGTCTCAAAATACAGCCTGTGCCAACTTTCAGTAGCTATAATGTTCACTGCTGTTAAGTTCAAATTTGAGTAAGAATCATGGAAGAAAGAAATAGTTTCTGCATATCATTCTCATGAGGATCTTCCTGTGGCTTTCTTCCTTAATCCTTTCACTATTATATAAGAGAAAGGAAATCACAAGCTCAGAGATTGTTTACACTGCTTCATGACCGATGGTCTTAAATCTTTTAATGGAGTAAGATGGAAAGTGGGTGTTTTGGCAGCATAGTTCATGAAGAAATTCTACTGCCGGGGGACTTAGGCAATAGAGGGATTAACACTCAGAAAGGAAAAGTGTTTCTGTGCTTGCAGCTTGTCAGGGTTGAGAACCTTGGAAGATCTTTGATGCTAGGAAAGGGATCTGATCTTTTGGGCAGTGGAGAGGTCTGATGTTTCACAAGTCATATGTGAAGTCTGGATCAATCTCCAAATTCTCATGAAGTATTTAGGTGTTTGAACCACGTGTATTGGTTCAGGCACAACTTTTAGAAGAGTGATATGCCCTTTGCCAGGTTACTCATAAAAATTCTTGATCTTGAGTATTGCTACAATGGTCTGTTTTCAGTCTGGAATTCAGGATATGAAGTGTTTCTGACCTTAATTTCAGAGGTGTAGCATCAGTCAGCAGAGATACTTTTTATGTGGGAGGTAACAACTGTTCTTTTACTAACAGCACAGAAAACAGTATCTGCCCAGTAAGAGACCAGCTGAACATCTCTTAATATTACTATACTATGGGGTTTTTCTCTCTCCTACTCAGGCCTCACACCCATCTATTTAAGGCAATTAGAACTCCTTGTAACTTAAGTGAGATCTGAGTCATGAGTTTCTCAGTGATATGAGAAGGGTGGGTGGCAGCATCAAGAACTGTATAGAGAAAGGAGGAATTGGGCACAATATGCCTTCCGCCATCCCACGAATATCTGTGATCTAGACTGAGTTCTTGTGAATGGAAGGGTGAGAAGATTGGAACTGAGGGCCTGGAACTCTGGTGTATGAGCTGAGTGAAACCCAAAACCTCTTCACCAAATGGTTTATTGTGTGTACATTCTGCAGTGGAAAATCATTCCACCAAAGCATTCCAACTACCCAGGTGGAAGCTTTAGGTTGTAATTCAGTGCAAGATGCATTGTATTACATATATATATATGTATATATAGTATTCTGTGTTTATACATACGATGTGTATCAAGCCAGCAGGAGCTGCACGTGCTCAGCACCTTGCAAGGCTGAGTCTGTAAGAGTGTCTATACTACAGAGTGCAATGTGTTACCTGGACTAGCTGAGTTTCTGGAAGGAATTGTGAGAAGGTAGCACTGATCTCACTGCAGGCACATTTTTCCTGCTTCTTAAGCGAGTTTTGCATTGTGGGGAGTTCTGCACTGTCCTAACTAGGCTGCTTCCAGGATCTGAAATAGCCAGTTCAAAGATACAGGTATCTTTGCATGCTGCAGTCACACTGCAGTCTGCCATGTAGACATAGCTGTTCAGGTGATGTTCTCAGACCACTGTTGTAATACCTGGTCTGGTCCATCTCTGTATTCAGTCCAGGTTTGTATATAGGTACAACTTGGCATGTTGTTGTTATTTCAATATCTAAATAACAATGAAAAGTACATCAGAAAAGTGGTTTGAATTTGATACAGGAACATCACAGTACCAAAGGAGCTTAAACTTAAACGTGTTACTAATCACGAATGCTTCTTGGAAGCCAGTGTGTTTAGTTGGGGCATCAACTAACTAAAAATACTGGAGCCAGATGGGCTGCTCTGTGCACCAGTGTGCAGCCTTATCTGCTGAGAAATCAAACCAGCAAGTGCAATATGGAAACTCTTTCTGACTCCTGCAGTTGTGCCTTTTTGCTTCTGATGTAAGCTTCCCCTATCTTAGATTTACATATTCCAGAGTGTACTCAATAATTTTAGCTCTTTAACTAGACTGTGAATGCTTTGATTTGCAATCATTTCATGTAGCAGTGATGTAATCTACAATAAATGTTCCATTTGTAAGGGCTCCGTCCATAGTAGTGCCATAAAGGAAAGCCAGCTGCAGCTAAATGCTTCAAGAACTTGTCCATGAAGCTTATTTTCATGACAGGAGGCAGGAGTTCTGAAGTTCACTCTAACTCAGAGCTAATCCAGCTCTAGTTACGATGGAATTCTCTCCTTGACTCTAAAGCATTTCTCCCCTGATGATGCCTGAGGTGGAAGGGAAGGAGCTCAAGCTCAGAAGCGTGTGATGTCCCTTTGGGTCTCACCAGAGTCCCAGTGAATGTGAACCTAGTACTTCTGGTTACATATGTGTGATGATAAGAATCTAATTCAGATAATAAAATCCTTTTCAGAGTTGCAAAAGGGAGGAGTATCTTGTTCCATACAAGACACAAGGTCTGGATTGTGCCAGTGCTAGAAAAATGGTTAAAACAAAAAAAGGTCAGCAGTGAATCTGTGATAGAAGCTGGTAGGACTGAACCACTGGTGAAAAGTAGAAGATGCTTCATAACACGTGTCTGACAACTACTTAAGATTCATGGTGGCTGGTGCCAGGGAGACAGGATACAAACACTGCATCTCTTTGTGTCAGCAAGTCCAGTGTCACTATGGATGCAGGAGACACGAATTCCAAGGGGAGAGTGGTGCCAACTTTTCTCAAAGGAATCCCTTCAACAGCTCCTCCACTTAGGTAGTTATGAAGTTCAGTTTCCAATGAAAGTTGCTGCCTCCTGGCATTACCTCTGCTTCATTAAATAAGGAGGCAGTTATTTGGGCAGTTGCACTCTACAAGGCTACACTCTCACTTGTGCAGAAAGGCAGGAGGAAGAACCCAAAGTCACTCTGAGTAGCACTACTCATTTCTGAAATGGGCTTGAGAAACAGAGGGGAAACCTACGTGACAGAGTATAATGAGTAGTTATAGTCATTTGAATGGGTGGCTAATGGCCAGAGCTCTATCACCTTCCATTAAACAATAACCAGGGAAACCAGAGAAGTGAAATTCCAGCTTATCCTGGAGTGCTGCACAAAAGACATTGTATGCCAGAACACACAGGAATGGAAAGCTAGCATAAGATGTGCAAGAATGCTTGAGATTCCTTTACAGAGCAGGCATGAACATTACTGCTGAAGATAGGACACCAAATACAATATGCATAATCACTGCAGCAAGCAGAATGCAAATAACCCCTGAAATCACAGGAGATTCCTGGCCTCTTTTGCCTGACATCAGTGCAACTCTATCTGAATTATGGATTCAATTAGGGAAAAAACAGACCTTGGTGGGACTTTCATTTCTAATGAGGTGCTGCCCAGCCAGCAATTTAACTTACATATTAAATTCATTTAATACGTAGCAGATAGACTATAGATGTATTCTAGGAGCACGTAGGAGAAGATAATGGATCACAATTCAGGAAAGGCTCATTCTGGTAATTTTCTGCATTTCTCAGTTTAAACACACAGTACAAAATTCTACCTAAAGGCTGTGAACAGCAAGAACTCCACTTGATAAGGATTTGAGAGTTCACATGTTATTCTTCCTTACTAGGTCATTGGAGAATGCTTTAAAATCTTGATAGGTATCACAACATTTACAGTCCCATAAACAGAAAACAGCCAAGCAGTGCAGTGCCAAAGAGCACTTGAAGCAAACCCAGTCACTCTGAAGCATTTGTTTCTACACTTAATACTGTACAGAGATATTTAGAAAAGCAAGAAGTTCCTGACCTCAGATGCCAACCACATACTGAGTGGGATTGCTGTGATTTAACTTAAGATGTCAAAAAAGTGAGAATCTGTTGTCAGCTATTTGCTTGTGCTCCCTCAGTAATCAGTGGAGAGAGATGGGTATCTCCAGGATAAACTTCTTCTCATTCTGGGTAACAGGATGAATCATCCTCTGGTACAGCACGTTTCCAACTGCTGTGAAGGGTACCTACATGATTCCCTTCTCAACTGAAGCTTAGGTTAGCTGGAAAACCAGACCAGATTTGGTGCACGCTGGCATACTAGTCCTTCTTTTGATCTGAAGGCAGAAGAGTGGTATATGTTCCCAGCAGCCTACCACTTAACCTAATGCTGCTAGTTAGTCAAGTGAAGAATGCTACCTTACAAACCTTCTTGCCTATGTATTATACCATCATAGATAAAATTGTACCATCAACTAGATGCCAGAATGTTAGATCTGAAGTTGAATGGGATGAATCTTATTCTAGGACACAAGCAGAATGTGTCTGAGCAACCTAATCTAGTGGAAGGTGTCCCTGCCCATGGCAGGGGGGTGGAACTAGTTGGGGTTTAAGGTCCCTTCCAACTCAAGCCTTTCTAAGATTCTATACTAAGAGTGGCATCATGACATTAGATGAGTTGTACACTTGAAATTGTTTTTCCTCATCACTGATCGGAAAAGGATTTTAGACCAGATACTGATATGGCCATCTTATGTACAGGTGTAACTGACTGTCAGGACAGATGAATCCAACTGGTGGGTCAGTGTTACTTTTATTCCAGTAAGTGCAATGAACACACTCCAGTCCCAGCTGAACAGCAAACTGCTTGTGCACTCACCACTGGGTACTGCTCACAGGTTTGGTCAGGGAACAGCTGTCTGTTTAACCCAGACAATGAAACTCTCTGGAGAAAGTCAAATAAACCCTTTCTATGATGCTGCATGAATACTCTTTTATAAGTGGAAATGAGGGGTGCCACTAAGACAGACATTTAGGGGAAAGCTCCATTCAAATCTACCAGCCATTAGGCCATGTCGGGAATGCTGTAACAGCCTCGTGAAAGATCCTGCTTAGTCTCTTTCATACAGTGACTCTTAATAATGAGCATATAATAAATGTACAGTCTGGAGAAATTTACTATACAGTATCCCATTGGATTTATATAGTCATAAACTCCTACAGCACTGCTTCTATGATTTACAACAGTCTCTACTAATTATGAAGCTATGCCTGGATTCGAGATGTAAAAGGCAAATGTTACCAAACTGGTTGTACAGTGATACTATACAAATGCACATTTGCCACAGCGATTTAAACTGCTTGTTAACAGAGAAGCACTGCAAATAACCATGTATGTCAGTCTGCTCTTAGGGAAAGCACCAAAAGCAGAAACCTAGGAAATCTGTGGGATGGGGTTTTATTGTGATGGAGTTTAGAGATAAGGGAGGGAGTTGGGAGCGGATAGTCCATAGACCCCACCAGTGAAACTTCTGCTGCCTTCTGCTCAGATTGTAGGGGACTGGACATGCAAGCTTGCCTGATCCCTTCCCAAATCTATACTTCTGATTTCCTAAACCACCTGTAGGACAAGCCTCTCGTGACCTAAATGGACACAGAAGGATGTTTACTTCGCAGATGTTTTCCAGCACAGACATTTAGAGTTGCTGTTTCTCAGCATCTTAAACAACTATTTCAGCAAGGACTGTATGGCATTAATAGGAATTACCTGGGCATCGTGGGCAGCACAGCTGTGGTACATGCACAGGGGAAGGGCAGTGTAGACTTGGGCATCTTATTCTGCTGCACAGTACATTCCCATTCTGCAGGTGAACACAATACAATACTTTTATGAAACAACCCATCTTATAAATTTCTGTGTTCTCTATTCTACCTCTTTATTTAAATGCATTTCTACTACATTCTGATTTCACACACACCAGGTTTCACTGCCTCCGAATTCGTGCTGGAAGTCAGAATGCAGCAGAAATCCATACAATCCTTAAAATCAGAGGAAGTGCCTAAAACTGGATTGCAACAGTCATCATTTGTGTTTTTCTTTTGAGCAGACTATGCTTAGGAATTGCATTTTCAAAACTGAGACCCAGATAATGAATGGTCGGTCTCTGAGGTATCCCCTGCTGAGGGTTAGTTCAAGACCACAAGAGACAATAGCATCCGTAATTGTTCCTGAAAACTGTGGAGAGTCTTTTGTTTTCATTTTATGGGTTCCCCAGCAGACAAAAAACACCAGTTGGGAAGTAGCCATTTTTCTAAGAAACACGAGCAAGTCTTGGGAATAGTGTTCATTATTCATGTCATTAACATCATATTCTATTTGGCCACATCAAAGTTTGATCTATAATTAAAACACAGGGAATTTTCTTTCTCCAGTGTCTGTAACAAGCAAAGACTATCCATTTCAAATTCCCATTTCCCATCTATAATTCATCCTTTTAATTTAGCTCTGAGTTGCTCATGTTTATAGCAAGAAGGATCTTTCAGCATGAACACTGATACTATGCTATGACTGCAGTTTTAGGTGGTGTCAGGAATAAACCCACTTCATTTCCCTGTGCCTTCTGGAGCACTGAAATGTTTCCAGCAGTGGTGCAGACTTCCTTAGGTGGTGTATGTATGGGCCTTCCTCTCTTTCTTCTCTTTCAAAATAATCCATTGACTCCTAAGTCTCTGCAGACCACAGGCTGTAATCATAGATCATTACTACCCACAAACTACATTTGTGCATCTGCTTTGGAAAGAGACACCAAAAATGATATCACCATCTGTTTCCAATGGTGACTGAAATTAAATATACTGATTTTACAGAGGAGGAACAATTTGAGGCTGTATATTCTGTGTGGGATAGAGACTGCCACTGGTGTGCAAAGCCCCTTGCCCAGTGCACCATCACCTAAGAGCCTGTAAAGCCCTGCTGTGGAAGACAGGCTGGAACTGTTTGCTAGCCTGGCTCCATGTTGCTTACTTGTCCTGTTCTATGGCCTCACTCCCTTCTTACTGATTAGTCCTGTGAAATCTGATGAGGTGAACATTTACTCCCTGTGCACTATCAGCTGTGATAGTTCTTCAGGACTGATTCACTCCCCAGTGCTGCCTGCAGTGCTCCGCAGGTTGCAGCAGGACACAACTATTCCAATGGATCTTGTGCTTCCTAAGGCTGGTCTTAGACTCACAGTGATACTTGGGAGATCAAACCCTACTAAGTAGGGCTTAAGCCCCTAGAGCAGGACTTACGCTCTTGTAGGCCTCTGTGAGTCAGGGCCATGATGAGCATTTCTGCAGCAGGTACTCCAAGTAACAAAGAGTTCCTCTTCTCAGCCTGTGGTATCAGTAGTAACTGTAGAGAGCATTCACTTTGACCCCTGAAGCCTGGAGATCTGACTATGAAGACAAGCAACAAGCTGCTGCTGCATTTTAGAGAGTAAAATAATGATCTGACAAATTTTGAGTGCTCCAGTATACCCGACAGTAACAGCCAACAGTCTCCACTTGTACTGCCAGGGAGGAGGGGTTGTAAAAGAAAGGGGGAGCAGGGTAAGAACACTGACCTATGTTTAAGTATGTCAATTATAACTTGTAAAAAATACAATGCTACATACACACAACACCAGGAAGGCTTTTTTTTAATCCCAAGCTGAATAATTTAGCCTCTGTTCAGTTAATTGTCTTGCCTTTTTCTTCAGCATTAGAAGTGTGTGTGTTAGGGGGATGGATGGTCACATCCAGGCTGTTGTTTAGAGGTGGAGCAGAGATCTCTGTCTGTTGCCTGGCTCATAAGACTTGTTTTATGCAGAGATCATATGGATCATGGTGTTTGAGGCCAGCAAAGAAATTTTGGTCTCACTGGTGACAAAGACCCCTGGGGGTGTGTTTTTTATGCTGTAATATTAGGTTTAAGGTCTGTGCTTGTGCTGTGTCATGACACATCTTCTAATGCTTTATCTAGACTTAATTTGTTGAATTTATAAATTACTGAGTTTCCTGATGATCTGGAACTTTCACTGAAGGTCACTGTTCTGAGGGCACTTCTTTTGGCCAGGGCAAAGCTCAAATGAATGGCTGAATGCTGCAGTTGTTATTTGGAGTCTTCTTTCCAGGCAACAAGAATCACATCCCAGAGATCCCACAGAGCATCCTCACTGCTGAAATAACCCCAAGTTACATTTTGCACCCTCATGGTGCAACAAAGGTAAAACTGAACAAAGAAGGGAGTACAGAACCACTTCTGAGCTACATGTACTGGTCATTACTACAGTTTCCTTCTTTACTAACACTGTTGCCCTGAATTGTCACTCTGGTCTTTCATGCCATGAAAGCGATCAGATACACTCCACTTGCTGGAGCCTCACAGTGTGTGGGGTATGCCTGTGCTGTACAGGAGCATACCATGCACTTTCCCATCCCTCCAGACTAACAGCTTCCTAAAACTTATTGAGCAATGATTTGTATCCAGATCTCTAGGGTTTCCAGTTAATTTCATCCCCACCCAAGACACAGTCTTCCAGCAATTTAACATGTTTTACCACACACGGATTCTGAGGGAGTTTTCCACTTACAGATCAGCAAAAGTGAGTGGAAACTCCTTTTTGCTAAAATCAAGGACTTAATTTTCTTCCTATGACATTGCTTTTCTTTTACTGCCTTTTCTCTGCTGCACAGATCTGAGATGCAGCCAAGCCTGTGGGGCTACTGTTGGTGCATCTCTGCACTAAACTGTAGTAGCAGATCCCTCAGAGCAAATGCTGCACGAGGGCCCAATATTTTATACTTCCAGGAGGGAAATAGCCAAGAAAACTTTATTCTGCATTAAATACAGCAGACAAAACTCAGCATCTGGAGTGTCTCATGTGTTACTGATTAAGAGCCCCTTATTTAGTCATTTTAAAGTACTCCAAGGGGCATACTTTGACCTCATTTTCCTCCCCCCCACCCCCCCAGCTGTATATGCCATACTTAGGGGATGTATGGCTGCTGTGTCTTCATATCACGCATCACCTGATGATACCTATGGACCTGTCCCTTCATGTCCTATTCAATTCTCTCTGCTTCCCAAACCTTTTTCTCATTTTTCATCATCTAATTCTTCTTTCATAGATTTCTACAAGCAGTGTTACACAGTCCTGTTCCTTTAGCACTTTAGAGCAGCAGATGCTTTTACTGTAGAAATGCCTCTGAAGTTGTGGCATTGTCCATACATCCAAACAACTCCAAATTCAGGTTCAGAATAATCATCCACATTGATGGAACTGCTGTTTCCTGCAGCATGACCCACTAGTGCAAACAGGTTTGAGCTTTGTCAAACTGTACATACAACAGGAAGGATTCTGGTCAATAAAGCAAGTAGAAGCAGTAGTAAGATGAATAACTCAGCAGTCCTACCTCTGAGCACAGACAATTTACGCAGTAGACAAGGCCATAGGGTTCTAAGTAAGGATGCCATCTCTCTCCAACACGATACTTCTTATCTTGAAACACGCAGTATGTATCTGAGTCTGTAAAGCAGTAAAGAATTGAAAGAGTTGTGAATGCTTGCCCCTATTCTGTGCTTACCAAGCGGTCCTAGGTTTTATGTAAACTACTTTTTCTTTCCCCAGAGTATCACATAATGGAAATGTCCTTGATTTCATGTACTGTTGTCTCTGACTTCCTAACATAAATGCCATGGTCTTCCATCTTTCCAAAACTGGAGCTCCTGAAATAGCTGACACAATGGCTGTCATTCTCTCACCTGCAAAACTACTGGCTAAGATCCCAACAAAACTAAAGTGCTTGATTGCTCAGATGTGTTTATAGGAAACAAAACCTTTTTACTGCAAAACCAAAGCAATTGGCTCAACTCAGGAAAATCCTTGGTTGTACGGCTGAGAGACTTTGAACAAGGGGTCTGCAAAAAGAAGGTAAATGCACTGTATTTACACTGCATGTTCAGTGTCTCCCTATTTTAACAACCTAATGAAAAAGAGGTTTGTCCTAGTGTTTTGGAACAACTTGTGCTAACTAACATATGCTTCAGCATTCACAGTCTTTTAAGATCTTTTTGTACATTAAGCTTTTCTAATCATGCAGGTGCAGTTCTGAAGGTATCCATCTACCTGTCAGACATTACTACCTTATCTATCTCTGTCACATTACAGCCTCACATTGAAAACTCAAATCTCTTCAATAAAAGGATGTTCCTCATGTGTTTCCATGAGAGAATTCCTTCCTGTTATCTTAATGATGTACAAATTCAGCTTAATTCATTACCCTAAGTACAGATGATACTTTAGGGTATCAAACAAAATATCTCTCTTCCAAGTGATAATCCAAGCAAAGGACATTCTTCACATTTATTGAGCTAAAAGAAGGTAGGCAAGAGGCAGGGATTATTAGTAGCAACTGTGAAGGGATCTGCTTTCACTTCACACTAAAGCATGACAAATGAAAGGCAGGATCTGAAAAAGCAGATGAATGGAGTTTGGTAGTTTCTCAACTGTGCTTTCTATGACCATGCACATAGTTTGTTTGGGAGCATGTTCAGCAGAAAAGGTGGCCTTTTTGGAACTCTGTTCCTTTCTTAATGCATCTACTTCCTTAGAAGCAGAAGCTTCTGATACCGAGGCTGAAAACTCTGTTTCTCAAGGGCAAACAATGTCTTTGGTAAGAAGGCGGCCAAAACCCCGCCTGCAGGTGAGGAGAGCAGTCCAGATTGCCAGTAACAGGGCTGTAGCAGCCTTATTTGAGTAGTTATTCCCCCTTGTCATGCTTTCTGAAATGTGTTAACATCTCCCACGCATGACAGGCTTTGTAGAAATACTCCCTTTGTTTTGTTTGTATTCTTTTCAATTCTCCTCGTCAAGTTTTTGACAGTGCTTAGACTCTTAATTTTCTCAAAGGACGTTTCTAATCCAGTTCATATGAGGTTGTTTTTGGAACACACTGCAACAGTCTTGGACGAGCTTTACACTAGCTGAAACCTTCAGCACAATAGTCTTACACATGGGACAGAATCCAGATAATCTGTCAGATGTTTACAGAGATCACTAAAATGGAATTAAGCACTCTCTGGATTCAGGATATTTGAAATAAAACAGATTCTCCAATTGATGTGTTATGTTCTTTATGATGCAATGAAACCTGTACAACTTCAGGAAGAAGTGCCCCAAACGCAGGGGTGACCTGACTCTACTAAACACAGGATTAGGAGGAAGAATGTTAGAAGGTTTTGAACATAGTACCGCAGTTTGAAGATCCTTTCCGTCAAATAGGAGGAAAATAACAAATTTGGGTGAAGGTGACGGCTTTGTTTGAAGGCTACTTACGTTTTGCTTGTTCTAGTTTACCTCCATCTATGAAAAGGAGACAGAGCGCACCACAAAAGAGCAAATGAAAATCCTTCAATATCCACTTTTTTCTCATCTTTATCGACAAAAGGAAAAGAAAGAACCTCCAAAGCAGAGAACGTTGAGCTGCTGGGAAGAAAAGATTAGGTTAATGAAACCAAAATCCCGTAAGATACTTGAATTCTCTGACATGATTCCATCCAGTACGGACAAATCCTGAACTGTACCATGGATCTTCATTTCATGGAAGCAGCTTTGGCTTCAGCTAATTTCAGTTTTGGAAAAGAAGCTACATTCCCATCTATGAAGGTTGAAAATTGGGTATTACTTCTAATAACGTCCTTATTTTATTCCAAAGCAGACAAATCTGGCTTTGGAATTCTTCAAGATCTCTTTCATAGGAAGCCAGGTGGGGAGATGTTCCTGCAGAGCAACTCTTTTGGATGTAACTGAGGAAATGCAGGTGTCAACTGTAACATGTTAACTTCAGCATAACTTGAACCTTGGCCATTTCTGGTGCACTGGCCCTGCGCTGTGGCACTCCCTGCTTAGGGCAACACGTTGGCCATGCTCAGCAACGGGAGCTCTCTTCCCACATCTCACAGGCTTCCACCACTATTCACCTCATCTGTTTACCCCCTCCCAACCACTATTGTTCTGGGATTGGGTATAATTGGTTTTCTCTTCTGTGGCCTTAATATCTGAAAACAGAATGGGGGAATGACATGTAATCTTCATTCCTGTAGATCTTTGATGTCAAAACCTGGCATATGGTCAAAGCTCAGTGTGTTCTCTGTGTGGCGCAGAGGTGGTATCATACTTGCTGCATGCACAGTTCTGCTTGTCTTTTTCTGCCTTTAAAAGGTGGGTTATTTATAGTGAAGAAAAGGCATAAAATAATGAACTAAAGTAGAATTCATTTATTTCTGACAGCCAACCTAAGGTTCTAAACTAAGAAAAATGGGGATGCTTTCCTGTTTATCAGAATTCACTGCAAAAATATTCTCTTCCCAGAGTCCACTTGTCTGTAATCACAGTATCAGAACGCCTGGGGGTTGATCTGAAGAAGTTTGATGTGGATTCCCAAGGAGCTTTACAAAAGTTCCAAAACAAATTAATTAAAATAATTCACTATTGGAAAAATGAACCATCTGCTTTGTAAGGTCATTTGACCTCTTCAGATTTCATGTAAGTAATAGAAGTGTGAGTATGTTTCAGCTCACAGATAGCCAAAGCAGAAATGATAGTTTATACATGTATATTCAAAATCAAGTGGCGGATAACTTAAGAGAAATCAACAGTAAGTTAATGGCACCTAAAAAGAAACTCTTCCTACTGAGGCTGTTGAGATCCAGAATCCTGCTGTGGAGGGTAGCTGGTCTGATTTTATCAGGGTGGTTTTATTGCCTTTCCTGTTCAAGGCTTGTGTTATTCTACCTTCCCAAACCACAACCAGAACGGGCATCCTCCTTAACTAACCAAATCTGTGCAGCTCCTCTGCCTATGCTCTGTCAGCTCACTCGAAAGAATGCAAACTGCATCTGAAAACATCCCAAAGAATGACCCCATTCTAAAAGCCCACTCCCTGTGCAGTAACAAAATACAACTTTCCATTTATTTTGGAAGCTGAGAATAATATTCCAATTTCAGAAGAAAAGTTTAAGTCATTTTTTCCTTTCAAAGTCTTCAGATCACATAGGACATTTTTAAAGCCAAACAAGCTTTTAAATACTCCTTTAAAATTCAACCCTTGTAATTCAGTCCCAGGAATCATGCAGACACTGAGAACAACAGTAGCACATCCTGGGACTAGCAGAACTGTCAGCATTTCAGTGTTTTGGCCTTCTTGGGGGTTGCTTCAGGAAAGCATATTTATAAATGGAGCACAATTACCCTTTGTGCAGCACTTTACCTGTTGGCCAGCTTGGTTAGTTCCAACAGAAAGGCTCAGAAATCCCTCCATTTCAAAGGTCATGTATTCAAAAGGAAGAGCATTTTAAGAGTTGGATTGCCTAGGCTCAGAAATGCTGCACGGTGACGTGAAATGGAGGAGTTAATAACAGACACGGGATGGAGACTTTTGATGTCTTTCTTAATTCTCTTTAATTTCTGTATTGTTGTTACTCCAAATATAAACACATACTTTTCACTATTAGCACACTCCCTTTATTTCCCCAAAGGGCAACATCCTAAAAATATTCCTGGATTTAAATAATCTCGGTTAGGATTAACCTGTTAATTATTGGTGTGTTTTCTGCGTGGTGGAAACAATGAAAGTGATCGCTTCTTACATGAGGTACTCACTAGAACGCACCTTGCGGGGCCGTGTTTAACGCCTCGCCCTCCAAAGCGCCCGCCGTGGTGACCGCAAGTGGTAGTGCCCAGCCACCGCTAATGCAAAGAGGGAAAGATGCGGCGAGACGGCGCGGGGCGGGCAGCGGCTGTGCCGTGCGCGGGGGCACCAGCTCCGGCTGCCGGGGGGCGCCGATGCCGGGGGAGCTCAGCCCCGGCCCGCCGGGGGGCTCTGTCCGCCCTCCGGTGCGGGACGCGCAGCTCCCGCCGCTAGCCCCGGGGCTTATCCCTGCGCGTCCGCCGTCGGGGGTGCTTTTAAGAGGGCGAGTGTCCAAGCGAGCGGCGGCCAGAGGCGCTGGCTCCTCTGCTCCAGCACAACAGGCGTCCCTGGGGCGGCGAACCCAAGGCGCGCCCCGCAACCCCGGGGCCGGCGAAGAGGGTCAGGTCGAGGGCTGCCGTCGGCGGAGCCCCGCTCCGAGCCGCGGAGCTCGGCAGCGCTGACGGCGGGGCCCGGCCAGGTGCCGGCGGTGCCTCGGCGGGGAAGTAGGACCACGAGCCGGCCCCGACCACCGCCCGGGCGGAATAAGCCGGACCCCCGCAGGGCTGGCGGTGTCGGCAACCCAGCCGCGGGCAGCGCTCAGCCCACGGGAGCAGCTCCGACAGCGGGACCGCGCGTCCGCCGGGATCCTGCCTAGGAAAGGAAAGCTCACTAACCTGGGGCAGGGCTGGAGGTCGCTCTGCTGTGCCGCGGGCCCCGGAGGCTGCCGGCGAGCGGCAGCTGCGCCTTGGAAAGCCGCGCGGCTCCGCTCTCTCCGCTCCGCCGGGGTACGGGAGGGCTCCGGCCAGGCGGCTCCGCTTCCCAGTCACGTTGCCATAATCTTCTTCCGCAGCTCGCCCGGGCTTTCAGGTTTTCCCTTCGCTAGTTCAGTGGCGGGCAAGGAAGGAACCGACGGCAGCCGCCCGACCCCTTGATGGACGGGATGGGGCGGCGGGCGGCAGGAATCCTCTAAACCCGCGGCGGGCGCTTCTCAAGGTCCCGGGCTGCCTGGCAGGGGACACCTGCCACCACCTCCTGCCCCAGCGGGGAGCGCAGCGAGGCCGGAGGATGCTCTCCGCGGCGGGTCCTGCCCCGCAGCCCCGCCGGCACTGGAGCGGCGGCGAGAGGAGGAGTGGAGGAGCCCGCGCCCCGGCGGTCCGCCTCCCGCCCCGGCCCCCTCCTCTCCCGCTCCTGCCGCCCGGCACAGCAGCGTGACTGACACGACTCGGGGTGGAGTTTGCTCCCCTCTGGGGGGACAGGGCAGGCGGGCGGGGGGGAGGGCGACGATCCCGGGAGGGGGCTCAGCTCTTTGCCCCCTCCCGCCGTGCGGGAACCACCTGCGGGACCCGCGCCTGGATCGGCCTTCAGACAGAGTTGCGGGCTGGGTGACCGCCTCGGTTACCGAGCCCCGCGGGCCCTTTGCATAGAGAGAGGCATGGCTCTCTAATGGGCTTTTCACGCACGGGGTGCCCTCCAGGGCAGGACCAGTGGAGTCAGCGTCCACTGGGATTTGTCAGCCACCTTCTGCTGATACTCTCTGGTCTGATTTATTGTGTTAGAAGGTTTCAAGGTCACATTGAGATTCTGGTGGAACTAAATTAAACCCATGACTCATGACATTATATGCTTGGTCAAACATTCTTTTTCTGTCTTGTTGTAGCCCCTGTAACTAATAAGAAGAGATCAGTGAACCCTTGACAAATGATCTGAGAAAAAGGGTGAGGTATGAAAAGACATCCTGCAGAGAAACAAATTACAACCTATTTCCCCTAGTTTGGGAGCAGGGTGTTTGGGGAGCACTGCTGGGAGGTCACACACCTCCCAGGCTTGGTAGATCTTTTCAGAAGGCTTAAAATTGAGCAGAACTTTCATTTCTTCCATAGTAATTTAGGGGATGAAATACTGAAAACAGAGTGTACACCGAAACCTTACACTAGCATGAGGAAAGAACAGTTAACTTACTAAGGACTTTGTGGTGTGACTTTAAGAGAAATGGGGGCTGTATGTTAGTAAAATGTGACTTTATAACTCCTAATATTAAGAAAGGAAAAGAGAAAGAAACTGCATTCTGGAGCTAAGCACTCTGAAAACACTGCTCTGTGCCTATTTCTGTGCCACTCTTTGCTTTAATTCCTGTTCCAAAGAGAAATCATCACTTAAAGCTCTTAGTCCTGAATGTGGTGGCTATTGCCGCAGGCTGATAGTTTTGGAGGCGAATTAGGGATAATTTTGTGTGATTAGGGATGGGCAAATGGAAAAACAAATGGTGGCTTTGAATCAGGAATAGGACAGTAATTCACACTCGTAGGCCAACAGTCTGTGCAAGCTCTGGTCCTGCACAGGTATATCCATACTCATGGAGAGAAGATGTAAGCATCTACGCACATACTTCTAAGTTGTGGGGTTGTAGCAGTGTTGTTCCATTAGATGTACTAGGTTAGACTGAGCAGGCTCAGCCTGTGAGATAAACTGCATATGAATAACATCTGCACCTGGATCTGAGACTGAACCACCCCTGTTTGCATTCTGCAAAGAGCTAGACCCAAACCCAGTTAAGAGTCTTCCCACTGACATGGACACAGGATGGAGGGGCTTCCTATGGAGCTGGCTTAGGCTACCTGGAGGCCACTGGCTGTAGGAGTAGTAGTAAATCCTGTCTCAGGAACTGAGTTCAGACACCAGCAAGAAATGTGGAAGCAAAGGGTGTGACACCAAAGGTAAATGAAGTAAAATGAAATAGGGATCATACTGTGAAAGGAAAGGAGTTTGGTACTGGAAGAGTCCAACAAGATGCAGTAAATTGTGTACATCCCTTGATAGCTCTAAATTTCAGTGAGACTGTCTCATCAGGAATGCTTCTTGGATTTAGGGCAGCAACACGTGAAGCTCTGCACTTCTGTCCTGCAGTCCTTACAAGAGGCTGAGGTTCTGCTGATGAGTCTGTACATGGTAGTTTTACTTCCAATTCAAAAGTCAATCCATTCCCTATATGTTGGAGCTAAATTGACATGGCACCAGATTTCAGAGGAGTTAATGAGATATTAAAATGCCCTTAGTAATGTCATTAAAATGACATTTCTTTATAGAGAAGGGGAATTGCACAGGGGTCCAAATTCCAGTGGTCCAAAATCAAATGGTCTGATTCCCTGAATTCCTGTGTTACTGCAGTTGGATGAAGGCTGGGTTCTCCATGCTGGGTTGCTTATCTGTGAGGGTTTTCTTCTGTTGGTGTTGTCAGTGATCAGAAGCTTTGTCTTTATTGTCTTTATGGATAATGGTGGCCAAAGTGAACATACATATGGTATCTTTCTCAGAAGCATCCTGGGGACTATAAGTATCTGTTTGCTTCAGTGCTACTCAAAACAAGACACAATTTGCAATTCATATTAGGAAAGATTTTGCAGATCTCTGTGAGTAGGAATCCATGGCTTCTTGTAGGCAAGCTTGATAATTTGGTTTTATAACATTCACATTACTTTGGTGATGCTTTGGGCCTGGCAGAGCTCAGCTTTACTGTGTCAAGAGCAGCTTGCCCAACAGAGCTGCCCACCTCTGTCAGACTGCCTCTAGACAGCACTTACCACATTTCCTTCTCTGGGCTGATACAAAGTCCAGTGTGTGTAGATAAAGCCAACAGTAATCGTTGCAGTGATCTTCATGCATAGTCAGTGTAGTAGTAATGAGAAGTGAAATATTTTCTATAGACTCTGTGACCTGAATTCTTTTGCAGAGAGATTCCTTGAAAATAAATTCCTTATTTGGCCTGAAGAGTGCCTTGGGAAAGTTGCTATGGATGCCAGCACTTCCCACTGCATTCTGTAAGACTGTTTCAGAAGATGATGGTGTCTGACAGTCTCTAATCCAGGTGTAAGACCTTTGCTGAACATAGAGATATATGAAAGGGAGCTCTTTTCTCACTCTGGCATATTTAGATTATAGAGAATTGGGTGAAAGATCCTTTTCTTTCAGGTGAGGGCTTGAGCCCACAGCCCACTGTGCTTTGCTTGTCTCACTGCTAATACAGCCCCGTATTGAGGAGTCTGTCTTGTTCCCCTTAGACCACAGCACTGGTGTGACTTAGCAAACATGTCTGCTAAGCCCTGTCAGTGCTGGGCTGTTACTGCAGATTGTGAAGTTCAGGGCTTCCACACATGTGGGACACAGAGAGCTCCAGAGAAGCATCAGATATGTAGCTGTTACCTTTCATGCTGCCAAGCAGAGCTCACTGCTTGAATATGCTCTGCGTCCTCATGTCTGGAGAAGAAAGAACTGCTCCCCATAGTGAGCATTAGTGATTCAGGGATGTCCTAAGCTTTTAAGAGTAAAGAGATTTAGCCATGTAATTCTCATGAAAGATAATGGAAGTTAATCAGGCAATAACCTGTGACACTGACAGTAGAAGTCCATCTCCCTGAGCTGTGCCTCACAGTGACTGAGCAGTGCGTAGGTATCCTGCAATTTTTTTCATTCATGGGGGAAAAAACAGGATAAAAGATTCATGCCAATCCTGACATGTTTATGCACCATGTGGAGTTTTATTAATTGGAGCAGACATTGAGCTCTGAGAGATGTGAGACACATGATACAGCTTCCATTTACCTCCCTGGCTTTTTTTCAGTTGCTTTCAAGAAAAAAAACATTACCTATGGTCAAATCTTCACTCCTAAAAACGTATGAAAGGAAATTCTTAAACTAATGAATTCCTTTGTTTTTTGCTTCCTATAAATTCCGTGGATCCTCTTGGAAAATGTGTCTTAAGATGCTAAAAATTATTCCCAGGGTTTTATAAAAAAGAAATCTAAATTACTTTTTGTGGTTTGGATCAGCCCTCCAACTATCATATTGGGAATAGGGGCTGGATGCTCATCAAGCACTCTTCACTTGTACTGTTAAACTAAAAGGGCTTCAGATGTGCATGATTTTGTGATTATGGCATAGGATGGTCATGAGCATTCTCCACCCTCCTGTTCATGCTGTAGCACTGACTTCATCCTCGGTGGGGTTTCAGTCCTCTCGCACTAGAAATGAATTTGCTTATTGAGCAGTGAGGCAGATGGATGTGGGGAATCTGAGAGTCAGTGCAGTTTGCAAAATAACAACAACAACATTACATAAAGTGTCTATTTGCAGCCCAGTTCCTCATTACCTTGATGTGGATATACTCAGCTCAGACTGAACAGTAGCTGAAGCCTATCGTTTGTCAAGAAAGGCAAATCAAATCTATGTTGCTAAATCTCACTTCCAAATGCACAGGTGAGAAGGAAGTCCCAGGAGCTGCCAGTGGCAAACAGGAAAATGCAGAAAGGAACTACTCTTTTTCATCCTGTCCTAGAGCAAATGATGCTTTGCTAGGTGAGGTGTTAGGAATACCATGCATAGGTATAGATGTACATGCACGCAGAGGTGAGGCCCTCCTGAACTCTGCACTGGTTTCAAAGTGCTCATCTGCAGCTGTTTCTATCCTATCTAATCCAATCCAATCCATTCCAGATATTTATAAGATACTACAGTGTGTGTGCAACTGTAATTGTGATACTATAATTCTCTTTCATACCTCTAATGTCAAAGGAAGTCCGCAAGACAGTCTGTAGGAATACAGATGTTTCAATGGTTTTATGAGCTGCGTGAGCTTCACCATGGTGTGTCAACACACCAGAACTGAGGGGTTTACTGAGAGGGAAAGAGCAGTGAAGTATCATTACTAAGATACATGCAAGCAGTTATTACTCAAACTTTCAAAAGAATCCAAGGAATGCACACAAACTACAATGAAATTATGACAGTGCTGATCTTTGTGACATTCCCAGAAAGTTTCCCCATCTCTCCTATCTTTCCTTGTACTTTCTTATCCAGACAGTTGAATTTGCTGACTGGGGAATTCTTGACCAGGTACATCTTACTGTCAGTGGTGCACTGTCATCTTGGACAGAACCCCCGGATTCCTGGTTTATCCCCTTTGGGTGTCAATGCATCTAACATACGTTTTCGAAAAATGCAGTTCTTTAGCTATGCCAGATTTGGCTTTTTTTGTCTTTTTCCAGTATTAATAGTAGTGATGAATTTCTTTCGCATTAGTTAATCTTGTATTGAAATGCAGTGGGTGTTGGAGGCACAAGTGTCAGTAAAGTAAGTGAAAATAGAGCTCTAAATCCTGCATATTTGAGGAAGCTGAAAGGGGCCTTTTGCTCCAGATCTTCAGTCCAATCTCTCATCTATAACTCTTGCACAGACCACATTCTGTGGGCACAAAGCTTGCACAGCATCCAGTTACTGCTTCTACCAGAATGTAATAGTACATAGCAGGCAGCAGCATCTCGGTGCCCTTTTTCAGCAAGTGAAAAGCAGCATCAGACAACCCATGTAAGTTCTTAGTTGTGAGTTCTGGCAGGAGCATTACCTTCATTGGTTTTTCAGTCCCACACATTTTGAAAACAGCAGAAGGTGGTGTAGCTCCCATAAAAACAACAGACGTTTTCCCTGCCGTGGGAATTGTTGATTAGAATCACACTTGGTAGAAATCTGCAGGAGTCACAGTGATCTGCACTTGCTGAGGTTATAGCTGTACATGAGAAAAGCAGTCACAAATCTGACAGATTGATCATACCATGATAAAGATCCACTTGCTGAGGCATTTCTGTACAGCTGAGATGCACCAGATAAGGCAGTGAGTCCTATCTCCCGAGGCTGCCAGAAGGAGTCAAGGCAGCCTGAACAGGGCTCCAATTGCAATTGAAATACACTTCTCTAAACCCATGATTAGTGCTGCTGATCTTGCCTCACTAAGCCAAAGACAATAACAACGAGGTTACTGAACACCTTGGCTATTAGGTAGTTCTTCTGCTTAGAAACTTGCTGGTACTAGAGGCTTTTGAAACCCATTAGTAAAACTAAACATGCCAAATGAGCCTTCTCTAGGGAGAACAAAGCCAAACGTGTGCCAGCATGGAGCCAGAGCCTGCCAGGGCTGAGCACTCGCAAATCCCATTGCTACCAGCCAGACCTTCGTGTAACTGAACCCTGTTGTAAAATTAATTGATAGCTGTGGACCTGGCTTTCACATTGATACCAGGATCGTGTATTTGCTCAGAGCAGACCCTAATGTGTTGACTTGCACTGAACTGTGATCCTTTGGAAAAGCCACATTGTCCTCTGTCTTGCAGCATCCAACTGACCCTTACCAGCACGGAGTTAGGCCAGACAGTGGGACCACTTGTCTCTCTTGTCTAGTTCATAAAGCTGGTTCTTGAGCTTTTCTTCACCAGGAGATGGTGATCCTTTCACATCAACAGCGTTGTAGAGAGAGGGGAAAAACAGACCAGCTGTTTCAAAAGCCCACAATGAATTTTCAGCAGAGGATGGGAACAGCGGAATTTTCCAGGAGGATGCTGGTGAAATTAGAAATGGCTCTTTGAGAATAACTATCTACAGAAAAAATAGTTTAAAAGAAGGAAAAGGGGGGGATTTCTTTTCATCAGGGAGAGCGTCAGCATAAAGCACACGGAGAAAAACAAACAGTGAAGACACTGTTGCTAGTGGGCTGCCTTTGTAAGTGTTAATGGAACGTCACAGAACAAGAGTTTCTTTTATTCTTTTTATCCCAGCCCCTGCTTGCGAGGCTCTTGTGTGAACATGCAGCAGTTTCCAAGGCTGTGAAATTATCAGACCTGGAGCAGTGCCAGTACAAACCAATTTATTGGGGTCCAGCAATTAACTAAAACCTAGAAAGCTTGATTAATTGTGGCACTGCTCAGCAGGGAACACTGAGGAAAAAAATCAGACTAAACTCATGCAGTGTCTCTGTTCCGTGTACCCATTTACACTGTATGTAAAGAAAAGTTTCCTCTCTGTAAATACCCTCAGTGTATTATTTTGCACCATGTACAGAGAATAATCACAATGCCATTTGAGAAAATGCTGGTTGATGGCTCTCTGGATAATAATTCCCTAATAGCTGTTATCCTGTTCTATATTTTTGCTGTTGAATTCATATCTTATTGTAACCCAAACAATATGATATATTATTTTACAACATTGCTTTATGTAAGCTTCTCTCTGGAGGGCATCTTGAGAATCCAGCATTGCTCTGTTTCCTTGTCTTCCCTCGAACACTGGTGTGTGCAAGCAAGGTGAGGGTTTGGAAGCTGTTCAGAATTAGTTAGGGTAGAAAAGAAGCAAACAAAAAGGTTGAGCAAAGAACCAGTTCACCAGGGCAGGATATGTGGACTGAAATGGAGTCCTGTAGTCTGAGGAGACAGACAGGAGCTTGCACAAGCTGAATTAGAAATGTCTTATACATTATGAGAACAACTACAAAGTGTAATTAAGGCATCAGCTGATTTCATTATGATAATGTTAACGGAGTGTCCACATTGCTTGTTTTATTGTAGGGCTTGTCATAAACCCCTATGCATAAACCAGGACTTTAAAATCTTATTTCTAGTTGCCTTAGTGGTACATTAATCACTTTTAGTATAGATCACTGAGAAGAAAGTAAATATTCCAACTCAGTGTAATGCACCACTGCAGAGTATTGTAATGGGTAGTACAAACCACTGGGTCTAGCAATGGATCTTAGTGCCTCTTACATCCAAATAATTCAATGGCTAGTAATGGGAGAAAAAAACTGGCTGAGGAAAGAAAAAGCAGTGGTAAAAGAACCTTCCCCCCCTGACCAGTGGAAAGGAAAAGAAAGATCCATGCAAATGTTTTTACTTTTTCAACAGTATTTTGTATCCTAATCTGCATCCAGCTGTGACACTGTCATGTTCTCAGATTCAAAGGATGCCATCCGCAGACAGCGCTAAATCACATTAGGCAGTGGTGATAAGAGAGCCAGTGGAAGCATCATGTCCAAGCAGGGCATGGAGCTGGGGCTGTAGGGTGATTCTGGCCGTTCAGTGAGGTGGGAAGGGCTGTCTCCTCCAATTTCACTGTATTTATGGGGAATTTAATGTATTTTCTTTTTAAGATACTTGCAGTGGAAATGGGTTTGCTGGAGGTCACCTAATTGAATCTACAGCCCTGGCAACCCTTCACAAAGGCTGTCAGGAGTGACCGAGTTGCTAATGTTTAACTGTGAATACCCAGCGGGGCTCCTCCACAGGCCTGAATACAGTCAATTATGTTATTTTTCTAAATATTAGTGACTCAGCTGTCCCTGCTTGTGAAGAGTTGCCAGGGTCACAGATACAATCAGACAGATCCTCCCCCCTTCACCTCTAAGAGACTGGGGGAATCATTTTCAATCTCACACTGAACATGAGAGGGAAGGGCTCTCTTTCAGGACTGTGCTGCTCCTCCAGGGTGCCTGCAGACAGGCTTCTGCTTTTGTGGGGTTCCAGTGCACCAGGCAATGTGTAATTGCTTGGGGGGGAACACTGGCATGTACAAGCAGCCCCACTGAGCTCTGTGAAATACATTTCACAGCTTAGCTTGGTAGGCACTAGGGCTGAGATGTGACAAAAGACAGAGGTGCCAATGGCTTGTGTCTCTCCTTGGGTACTGTTTTGTTCTTTCCTTCTTACATAGAATGGTTTTCCCTCATCGTGCTCTGCATATCTCTCTGGAAGGAATGTTTTTACGTACTGTAACAGTTCAGGTTTCCATTTTCCTCTGTAGGTTTGTCAGCGAGGAACACAGAGCTGTATCAGCAGGCACAGGCACACATCCCCTGTCCACAGTCCTCTTCAGCTGAGCCTGGCTGATGCCCAGCAGCCCTGCTCCTTTACCCTCTACACAGAGAGCTCTGCAAGTGTTTTAGGTTTTGACTACAACTTCCACAGTTTTTGGCACAAAGGCTCTTTTCCAAAGCCCAGCCTTCTCCAGCAACAGCATCCCCATCTTTGTGGTCCCCAGCCCAGCGCTTCTTATCTGATAAACAGCTTTTGGCAGAGGGAAAAGTCCTAGAGCGTTTGAGTGCCAGTGTATCGTTTTGGCCCACGTTTGAGGTACTGCTTTGCAGTTGGCAAAGTTTCCTAATTTACTGCTGTTAAATTTTATCCAACTTTAGGAATATTATGTAGATGTGGCCAATCTCCAGCTATTCTGAATCCATTGCAAATACTTTGCCAGCATGTGTCCAAGTATAATCCAATTTTGATGTTTTTAATGCTGATACAATTCCCCTATAAGTACCTTCAGGCACGGCATTTGAATGCAGCAGACAGGACTTCAGCTGTCTGGAGCCTCTCTCCCAGGAGATGAGACCTTTATTCCTTTGGCTCCCTGTCTCTCCTAGGGATGGAAAGCCCAGACTGGGTCTCTAGTGACCACTGGTGCTGGATCTCTGACTTGCTTAACATACACAGCATTTTGTTTGTAAGTGAGGATCTCAACATTGGAACAAGCAGAGAATCAGGAGTCATGAAATGTCTTTTGCTGTTTTGACATCAGTCCACTTCATTTTGGGGTACCGGATGTGTTAGAAATACAGAAGCTAGGTAAAACTGCAGTGAAAACAGAACCAAAGTTTGAAATACTTCAGTACTGCACAGAACTTGACTGTGAAGAACTGGTCATTATCAAAAGGGTGCCTCTGTAGCTTGTTCTTGCTATAAAAACAGGGAGGAAACCAAGCCACCTTCTGTTCAAGCTGGAGTTTCCCCTGACTGGAGCTCCCCTAAGGAGAAGGAAAATAACCCAGCAAGGGAGAGGAGGCTGGCTGTGTTTAGACAGTCTGTCCTCTTCTGATCTGCCAGTGCCTCTCAGGAGGAGGAATTCCCGGGGAAGGTTTTGATGTCTGACTCATTACCAAGGCCAATGTCTCCCTCCTGTAGGAGGAGATGGTTTGGGGCAGCAGCTAAACCAAAGGAGGAGATGGTTTCCTCAATGCTTTTGAATTCTTTGCCTTCTCCCCAGATTGTCGTCACGATGGACAGAGTGTAAAACCATGACAGTACTTTAGGACTCCATTGTGGAAAACTGGAACCTGGATGTTACTAATGTTGCAGTTATGTGTGACTAATTTTGGTTTCAGAAACAATCAGGTCAGCAGCATCCTGTCTTGTACTCCAGCTCATCCAAGTATTCGTCAGTGAGAATGGATGATGTCCATTGCTATAAGCAGCCTATAAACACCCATCAAAGAGGGAAAGGAAGATACTTCTATCTTCTCTTTCAACAAAAGCACCTTTTTTTTTCTGTTGGCACCAGCACCCATTATTGTTCACAAGACTTTCCTGCATTTCTGTTTCTTACTTTATAACATTCAATAACTTAAGCTTTTAGCAGAATCATATCAATGGCAAAAGCAATTTATCAGTCAGTGTGTTCATCTTTCCCTACTGATTCTGTCATCAAAGAGTTCCACCCTGTCCTGTGCAGTTAGATACAACTGTGATGTGTGATTGACCAAATGCATGGCTAGTGGAAGCAGGCAAATTTCACTTCAGTTTACCTGAACTCATATTCCTCTGTGCCAAAAGAACTAGCTGACAGAACTGGTTTAAGGGGGATATAACACTGTCTGATTGATTGCATGAAGTACAATAAAAATTGCCATCTGGCAGTACAGTGAGAGCAAAATTAGTACTGTCATAGCATCCTTAAAAATCCTTCCCTTTGAATCCAGCCATACTGTGAAGTGGAGAGGGGAGCAGGAGTTCCAGCAGCTCAGTGTTAGATGTTGCACTGCCTCATCTGATGGCAGGGGGCTGTGCTGACACGAGGGGGATCAGACCTTGGCTCATCTGGTGAGTTCATGCCTGGCACAGGTATTGCACTGCACTGTCTTACCTGCAGGGGCTTTAAAGTTTGTGATCATTTCAGGTTATCTCTTATCCAAATGAAGAAACTGGGGCACAGTAAGAAGAAATGCTTTGTGTGGAGGGACCCATCAGGTTCAGAGTGGAATTACAGTAGTCCCTGTCTCTTGAGTTTCGGCTCAGTGTGCTACCAGCTCAGTGATATTGCCACTCAATAAACATGCTTTTTCAGGTATTTATGCCTTCCTTCAGGTATCTCAAATCTTGGGAGGATCCAAACCTCTCTCTTCCTCAGTTCAGCTATGGAAGAACCTCATACGCTTGCTGACTCTTTAAAAGAGAAAGCAGAAGCTGATATTAAAAACCAACACCACCCAAACAGAAACCCCAAAGCTAGGTACACGTTTTAAAAAAGAGCCAATCCTCTGTTTGCTTTGCCTTTTACAGGCCACCTTCCAAATGTCCACAGGCTAACTGTATTACAAGGAGTGGATTAACACAGAAAGGTTCTCTACAGCAGACCTGTTGAAGTTATCTTTAACATTAAAAGCAGAGTGTTTGTTTTCTTTAATATGGAGGCCAGCACCAATAAAAACACCAGTGAAGGGGGCCAGTATTACTAGATCACATGTCTGCTTTTATCTCGCACTGCAGTTAGAGTAGAATGATTTTTGCTTGGAAACTTTGAAGCTGGACTGCATCCTTTCATGCTGAAATCATATCTCCTGCAAGGATTATTGGAGGATATAATGTTTCCTCCAGCTTCTTATTTTCTCCACTCCTGAACTTGGACTCTTGACCTCAGCTTTTCTCTGGTTATGACCAAGCGCTGGCCTTCAATTGAATAGCTGAGCTTTTTACAATCAGATCAGCTCCTGCTCTTGTAATTTCAGACTCATTTTGTGACATTGATATTGTAGATCTTAATTAAAAGCCAAACATTTTATATCTTGGGTAATGACCATAGAGGAACCGCCGAGTTTCACTCCCATGTGCGTAACAATCCAAAGCATTCAATATGTGTGACTGAAGTGGAGTTGTGCACAGGGTTTGTCTGCAGGCCCCTCTTCTTCTTTGTGTTCCCTCTGCAGCACAGCTCTGCACCTGGGCTTTGCTCTGTGACCAGGCCATGAGTGGCAGGTAACACAAGTTTACAGGGCAGGGTTAGATGGTGGGTAGTAAAGATATCTATTGCTTGGCTATGCCACTGTCTCTTGCTAGCACTAGTAGGGGGTAGTTGCATTGGATTGTCTGTGTAGGTAAGGACAGCCTTCTGTTCACAGGACTCAAGGTATGTTTTAAACTTTCAAATTATTCTTTATTAACTGGATATGTGCTTTCTCTCACTGAAGAGATGCCAGGGAGATTGGGTTTTGGTTGTGCAGCTACAGTATCAGCTCGATTATACAGCTACTGATCTTGTAGCCAACAAATTTGAATGTCTTTGAATGTTTGAGACACCAAACAAGATGCTGGAATATGGTCTTGAAATCAAACAGCACTGGGTTTGATAGAGTCATGTGTTATCACTGTTAACGGCTATTTCATGGGCATTTCTTTGTTGCAGGAGTGTAAAAGGATAATCAGGTACCTCTGCTATGCAACCCTGTGCAAAGTTTGCCTTCTGTAAATAAGCCACAGCCTGATAGTGTATGAATTTCTGGTGAGAGTGAGACTTGCAGGGTATTATTCAGACATGCAGATCTAGGGAAGGTTACTTAGTCAAGTCTTTCAGGCTGATTAAACTGTTGTCCAGAACACAAAGTATGCCTGAAGAAATGGGACTGCGAGTGAAGTTTTGCCTCTGAATATAATAAACATTATCTTCACTCTGAGTGAAGTCAGTGGTAGAAGAGTCTCTGGTATTGATGGGAAGAGAATCAGTACCTATCAAAGAGTTTCAGGATGCACATTTACCAATACTTGAATTGCCAGCACAGGTGAGGACACTTTATGAGGTTTTCACAGATACAAGTTCTATATTTTGTAAAAACTAAAATGCAAATAGTGATATGTTTTGTGAAGCCTTTTACTTGAAACCTGACTGTCAACCAGTTACTTCACACTAGCCATCCTCTTAGCCTTCTGCTTACCTTCGCTAACACACTTGTTTGATTTATTAGTGTAACCTGCTGGTTGTAGTGAAAATACAATAAACGGGCCTGTAATTCACAGTGTCATATAGAAGTAACTTATTAAACAAACACAACACAGAGCAGAAAACACTTCACTAGAAGGAGACATTAACCATCGCTAATTAAACCTGAACTTGAAGCTGTCAGTCTCACTAGTAGAACTGTGGGAAACGCTGCCGCTCAGTGGTAGTAAGGACTTACTGCTTAGGAATGGTTGCACAATTACTTGTTCATCTTCCTGCGTACGTTGTGGTGAATGTCTTTAGGGCACAGAGCGTGCAAAGCCTTGAGTCGCGGCCTGCCAGTGCCCAGGAAGTGATGGAGTCTGAGGAAAGCAAGGCAGCAGTACTCAAAGGGGGGTTATTTCCAGAACATGCTGAAAGGGGCAGAACTCAATCCCAACATCCTTTGTAGCCCAGTGAGTTCCTCACTCAGCACTGCTGAACAAACAGCCTGACAGTCCCACACTGTAAGAAAGCAACGAACACCTTCAGTTCCCATTGCAGCTGAAAACAAGCTGTGTGCTTCATGCAGGTGTGTCACAGGCAGACAAAACCACAGCGATTCGTCACATCTGGGCACCCAGGCTTCCTCGCTGCCTTTAGGAGAAGGCATTCCTGGGTTTCAGGCACTGCTCTAGGGAAACTTGCTTCTTTTTCTCCATGCTGCCATGGTCTGTGGATAGTCTGAGGAGTCAGTCTCCTGGGCTGTGTAGTTTGCCTGCAAGAAGGTCATTATCATCTAAAAACTTAGACCATGTTCTGCTCCTTGGCCTCACAGGTCCAATTGCCTTGTGAGGACAATCAGACTATTTACACATGTATTTGTGTGGCTTCTTTTAGGTGTTCTTGAAATCATTATACTGTCAATACACTATTTTTTGCCAGTGGTATGTATTCATGTTGGCCCTGGTGTGTGATAATTGATTGTCATCATATGAAAGGAGGGGCATTTGGTGGGAATGCTGCTGGAGTCCAGCTGTGGAACGTTGCCTTTTCCATTCCTGTTCCTGGAGGGTCCCAAACTCTGACATGTCTCCAGTACCCCACCGCAGGATGTAGAGATGTTGTAAGCCACAGACCTGGGAGACTTGCTTATGGTTGTCTGGATTGTATCTGCTGGACAGTAGGCTTTTAAGGAATTTGCCTTTTATATCCAGGATTCCATCTGTTGGGATATAGTCGGTGAAACTGGGTTGCCTCCTAAGGAGTTTTCCAGTGTAGAGACAGGTTAACATGGGAGCAGGAACAGGCTCAGACTACAATAATCATCAATTTTTCTCTGCTGCTCTCTAAAGATAGAAGGGAAAGGAATGGATTCTGTGAGCAGCAAACAAGCTGCTACCTCACCATTGCTTTTAGCTTCTTTTTCCTGTGCTCACAGCTTTTTTCATGCTCAGTGGCAAGTTCAGTGTGAAGCTTACACTGAACTTTGGAATGCCTTCAGCTGAAAACTTGTCCCACATCCTCCATGGAAGCTTTTTAGAAGAGCCAAACCTGTCTGAACAGTCACACAGACACTTTGTCTGAACCTTGCTGTATCTTCATAGTCTTCTCCCCTCCTAATTGCATCCTTACAGAGCTTTAGAGAGGGTCTTCCTTTGGAAGCATCTGTAGAGCTCTTCTTTGGAAACTCCTGAGTTACCAACCATCCATTTACCCTGCTGAGTTAACAAGCAGATGTTTGACTACAGCATTGGCCAAAGTAAAAGAAGTGGCAGTGAATAAAAGCACCATTTTCCAATAAGACCATCAGTAGCATGATATAAAAGTTGCCAAGTTTTGAGAAGAAACAGTTGTCATTTTTCTCTAGTAATTATTTCAGATGAGCAGAGTGGGTTTTCACTTCAAGTTCGTGGTTTCTAAGAGCATTCATTTCCTTTGGGAATTTGTTTTATTAACAGCAGATTGTTTTTTCATATTGTAGCATTTATGGGGAGAAATCTGTAATTTTTATACACACTGACAAGTATATTATTAATAAAATACTGATAATAGCAGAGAGAAATCAGTTACCAAGGTCTAGAAGAAAAACTCAAACAAAAAAGGGGTAATAGAAGAGCATGTTAAAATAGTGACCCAGACATGATCTCTAGAAGTGACCGGCTCTTGCCAGCTCCCTCTTTCATATCCCACATGATGCCCACAGCCACTATGTAGGTTTGCATTCAGTGTTTATGTGCAGTAATACCCAGTCAGGACCTTGTGCCGTGGGCTCTGGGACTGACTGTTGTATAGTTTCACTTCTCTCCTAGGAGAAGAGTAGCTGAACACAGTGAGTAGCATAGCTGGGGGCTTTTTAAATGGGCAGTGTTGTTGGACATGCGTGTTTCGGGGGCTCCCTGAGGCCCTGTGGGTATCTGTACTTTAACTGAGGATGTTTCTGAGGACTCAGCCTGTCAGATCTCCTGTGGTGCCTGTTCTTCAGGCTCATGCCCTCTGCTAGCACTCCAGTGGTTTACCCAGGGAGATCATAGCAGGACTGTACCATAAATCACACTGACATGGAGTGTGTGCATGTATTGAAGAGGAAAGGGGAGGGAGGAAGTTGAGCCTGCTTGCACACTTAATAGGAAACACTTCCAAGGGTATTCTGCTGGCCTAGCCCAGCTCATGGCTGATGCACATTTGTTTTCCCACTTCCCAGAGCAGTCTGCTTTGCTGGAAGGTCTCAGAGCACACACCAGCATGCCTGTGAGATGGTGGCTGATGCACTGCAGGCTTATGCAGTGACTTTCTTCCCATATGTTCTGGAGGATTCCCTGATGGATGGAAACCTTTGGCTGTTCCCCGTACCTGTCACCTGGCTGTACCAAAATACGAACACTTGAAACCAACAACAACACCTGGTGTGAATTCACAGTGTATTAATGAGTGCTGCTCCATAGCTGCCACGTGGGTCCTCAGACACAGAGCTGAGAAAAGGCATCAGTCATTGGCATGAAGCAAAACACTGTTTCTTTGCCCTTTTCTGCCTGTAAAACTGTCAGTGGATTGCTCAGCGCAGTCTTTAAAAGAACAACTTTCTCTAATTACAAGCAGACTCGTAGTGGAAGTGCTATCTGGTAGCAGAAGCAAGGCATATGTGCAGGGAGGACACCTACATCTTTCTGGACGTTTTAATACTTCCCGCTAGTCAATAAGCGAATCTCCGTGCCTCTCAGTTTCCCCTGTGGAGACATAGAATGAGGTGTTGCAAGGCTTCATTTAAGCACCATCTGTGAGATGCTTTGAGATCCCTGGGATGCAGGGAAGATAGTGGTGGATGTGTGTCCTGGCATTTCCTGGAAATCAGACCTGTATTTTGGGGTGTGAGGAGGGATTTGCAATAAGCTGGGTTAGATTGTTAATGGCAGTTTGCTTTAATTGCATTGTGGGTTTGTTTGCATCAGCTTTATGCACAGTCTTGTTCCTTTCCTATTCATTTGGGGAAGCCAACAGGGGATGGTTGATTTCCTACATTCATACACAGTGGAGAAGTTAAAAACTTGAAAGAATCAATAGTGCTTCAGTGGTTTCATGGAGCTGACAATTTTTTTCCTTGGCTTTATGAAACTGCTAGATTACACCAGATGGATTCATTTATCTCACTATGTCTTTATATATATATTTAGATAGCTCCCATCTCTGTGGGACTTGTGTGCCTCCCAAGTATTTTGAAATAGAAAAAGGCTGTTTCCTTCTCTGCCTTGCTTTCTATCTTGCTCATAAGAGGAATAGCTTGATTAGCTTATAGGGCTTGGATTTGTGGGGCTGGATACTAGCATTCCCTGCATGTTTCTGGGTGAAGAAATGAAGCTGAGGACAGTTTTGCATTTACATATGAGTGAACTGAGAACTGGGTTGTTTGTATCTCCATGAGGCAAAGTAAGTTCCATAGTGCAGAAATACTGCCCGGGAAGGATGAAACTCACACAGGCTTGTCTGAGCCCTTTGTCAACGGCTGCAGTGCTCCAACAAGAGGCAGAACAATATGAAGGGCTTTGAATATCACAGCAGAAGACCAAAGTCTGTACTTAGTGAGAAACCAGGCTGTTCTCCATTGCCAAGCAGACATCTGCTGTGTTTTACACGCCTGTGGTTTATTTCAAAGCATAGGGAGTTGCAGCAATGAAGCTTCAAGACACAAATTCATGCATCAGTGTGTCCAGGTGTGCAATCCTCAGGATTAGATGCAACCTTCTAGCCAGACCCACCAGGTAAAGGGCATTTCTGCTGACACTGTTCATCCAGGAGGCCACAGACACCCTGAGGCTGTGGGACAGATGCAGGCAGCTGACTAAGCAACTCCCTTGCTGCTGGGACATGAAGGAAATACTTACCACAAAACTGAGCAGAGGTAAATCTGCAGAGTTCAGAACAGCAGGTCCTGAACATGCCACCGGGCACACAGATGGCAGCACCATTGACTGTTTTAATGCAGCACCAGATTTTAACATGGGGTGAAGTTCCACCATGACACTGTGGCTTCTGGGACAAGAGACCTCAGCAAAGAGTGTCCCAGTCATCTCTTGGGAACACCTGCATCACCTGATATGAATTACGCCTGTAGTAGAGTTTAGAAGAGCCTTTTCCAACCCATCTACCACCAGCACCCACATGCCTCCAAACCATTATTAACCATTATTAGGAATTTCAGTTGCTATGTGTCCAGGCCTGCCCAGGCAAACCTTCATCTTTCTGATCTGGGCAATGTGGCATGGAGCTTACCAAGCTTGCCAGGGACTGTGGACACGTTTTTAGGTTGGTGCCACCAAATCCTCAGTAGCAGTGGCATTGTTGGGAGCTGGAATCCAGTCAGCTCAGATGTGCCTGTTAAGTGCTGACTTAACATTTTCCTCTTAGTTTTTTGGTCCATGTGCTCAGCTCTCTTCCACCATCTTTTCTCTTCTTGCCTTTTCTGCCACAGGTCACTGGAGCACCCCAGGGTGATGTGTGGCTGGCGAGCTGCAGAGAGGAATACTCTAAAGCAGACTTAAGGAGGGATGGAGTATCACTGCCTCGACTCCACTCCTGTGCTTCTTGGCCGGAGGAGATGCTTGGTGAGTCTGTTTCAACATGATGCCGCATGCTGAAGGAAGAAATTAACATTTGCCTTAGTTAGCTGGATGTTCATTTGGTGCTTCTCTCACTCGGTGTCTCAGTCTAGGCATGCAGCCAGCTGCAGCGTGTAGATCTGAGCCCTCGCTGGTCTCTAACATGCTGCGGGAGATGCTGCACGTTTACAAAGCACAGATCATAGAATCATGGATCAGTTTGGGTTTGAAGGGACCTTTAAGCTCAACTCGTTCCAGGGGCAGGGACACCTTCTGCTAAACCAGGTAGCTCAACTTGGCTCGAACACCACCAGGAATGGGGAATCCGCCACAGTGCCCGAGCACCAGTTTCCTTTTAGGAACAGAGCAGCTCCGCAGCAGCATGCGGCAGAGACCTGCTTAAAACAGAAACACCGACAGCGGTTCACGTCCCAGAGCCACCACCCCGCGCCGGCAGGTGCTAGGTGGCAGCGGCTCCTCCCGCTCCGCGCCCACCCGGCCCTTGGCAGTAGTGGCCCCGCACCGCAGGATGTCACTGCGGAGCCGGCACACGCTGCTGCCTTCAGCTGCATTTTGCAGCTTCCCCTCCCGTGCTGCCCACCGCTGCAGCATCACCGCCGGCTCTCCCGGCCGACCCCGGCCCGGCCCCCGGAGCTGGCAGCGAGCGCGGGCAGAACCCCTTAGCGGGGTCCAGAACACGATTCCTCCCTTTTAGCCTCCAAAGTAACCCTTGCCTCTCGGGAAGGACATTCCCCCCAAGTCCCGCCTCGGGGCCGAGCGCCCAGAGCGGAGCAGACAGGGGGCCAATGCCGCCCGCCGGGCCCGAACGCGGCCGGGCCGTGGGGCTCACAAAGCTCCCGCCGGCCCCAGGCTGCCTCCAGCCCCGGAGCATCGCGGAAGGAGGAGGGGGGCGAAAACGGGTTTCACTTCCGCCTGATTGCAGGAACCACAAGCCCCCAGAATATATTAGAATAATAATAATAGAAAGGTTCCCAATCAGCAGCCCTTGGTTTTGTGCCCCCCTGAAAAGAGAGGGTGGAGGGAGGAGGGGGAGGAAAAAAATAAAGGAGTCTCCCGCCAGGCAGAGCAATGTGGAGCTGGTGAGGACCGCGACCGGGCCGCCAGCATCCCGCCGGCAGCGCGGCCGCAGCCGGGAGGACGAACGCACCCTCCCCAGCGCGGAAGAGGCCCGGGAGAAGGTCTGTCCTTTGCTTTTTAACCTTGTGTGCCCGGCGTGGCTCTGACCTGGGTGGAAAGGGAAAGGCAGGCGCCTTGCAACCTGCTTCACTAGCCTACAGCCAGCCAGCGGCAGCAACAAAGCCCAGCCAGGGGGTCCCTGTGGGGCCGCAAACTGGGAGGGACTGGGGAGAGCCCCTGAGCTGCTTGTCAGTTCCCCTGTTCCCCGTGACAGTTTCCAAATCGTGTGCCTCCGAAGCACCTCCAGCCCTCTCTTCGTGTTCTGGGGGATCTGGTTGGTGTGAGGCTTCAGGGAGTATCGTCTGCATGGAAAATGCGCCTGCATGTGCCTGTGGTGCTGCCTGGGCCTGGCCGTGGTGGAAGCACTGGGGTGCCACTGCTGCCATCACTGGTTGGAAAGCTCAGGGAGTTGGCAGGGTGCAGGCAGGGAGGGTACAAGGCCAAGCCGTCTGTGGGCTCCTTTTGGTGAGGCACCGGAGAGCCAGGTTGCTTCCCCTCTGAGTTCATTCCCAGGCCAGATGTACCTTAAGCGATTCCCCCTTCCAGTAGCTTGAGATCAGTCGCTTTTCATGGTTTAAACATTCCCCAACTTTTGCCATGTCGTTATTTTTAATCTGAAGGCTCAGCAGGTTGGTCTTGACTGTCTTTGCATGAGTCACTTCCAGACTCACAGGAGAATAGCTGGAATGGGCTCCCTCTGAAGCCAGTCACAGCCTAAACCTGCTCCTGTTGCCAGCGATGTATCCCATGTGACGTAACCCATCTGCCTGTCTAACCCTTCCTGGGTAGATCTGATGCCCTAGTTTGAGGGAACACCATCATTCTGGCTGAGCAGTTTGGGAGACTGGCAGCGGTGAAACGGAGATGAGCACTGAACTTCTGCTGAAACAAGACAGCAGGTTACATGAGCCCCCTTCCCCTTGGCTCAGGTGCAAGGCTCCTCTTTGCCATTGCTACTGTCACTTCAGTGCAGCATTTAGGTTTTGTCTTTTTGCAAACCCCGGGCACACTGAGATCATGTAAAAACTTCCATGAAGCAAAGTACCAAAAGGGGTCTCAGCTCAAGGGTGACTCACTGCTGGAACACACACATCTTCAAGGCTTGGTTTAAAGAAGTAACTGCTCTGACACACTATTGTACATCCGCTTGTACATCGTTTTCTTCACAAAGGTGAAACTTGTCTGTGTGTCTTCAAATAGTTCTTGTTTGAGTGAGATTTGTCAGGATCAAACAGAAACTCAGCTTGGCATAAGTATATCTCAACTGAGAGAATAAATGCATTGACTGCTGTGATCTCTGGTATGTTTTAAAAGGCAGAGAGGCTGTTAGGGCTATTCCTTCCTAACTAGGGATCATAAATGTGCTGATTCTGTTTATATTTATCTCCATTTGCCTTTTTGAATTTATGTTTGAAGTCTGAGAGAGCTGAACACCTTGAACTCAAGAGTGCTTTCATGCCTCAAACCTGTATACTGGTAGCTGAGCCTGGTACTTTGGAAGTCTCGCCAGGACCCTGCTCCATTTAATAATACTTAGTTAGATGTATAGCAATGTATAAGGCAAGTGATTTGCTTAAGGCCACTGAAAGGCTGTAGAAAAAGGTCCCTGCCTATCACTGCCATGTGGCTGCACTTCCTCTTCCCATTCCTATTCCTTTCCTCTCGCCCTGTTTTGGCCAGCCACAGGCATGATAGCTGGAGTTGTTTAGGAGCTACTTGCCCCCCATTCCCTAACGATTTACAGAAATTACCATCACAAGAGGGAAGACAAAGTGCAAGTTGTTCAGTCTACATAGGTATCTTAGAGAAACGAAAGTATGGCACAGAAGAAATAAGGAGCAGTGGGACAATGCAGACTGAGCTGGTTTGTGAAAAAAGAAAACCCCAAGGATTCCATCTGTCATCTTGCTCATTTCCTTCATGAAGTCTGCAGTATATTGAAGACAATTTAAAAGCTCATTTGAATTAGGCTCCTGACTCCCATCTGAGAGGGTGAGGTGACTTCTCAGTGGTCCCACAGTTAGAGACTCGGCTGGCATCCAGCTGGTGTGTGAGGGGCTAGTGGTGTGGTTAGTTGCAAAGAGTTTTAATAATGGGCTATAGAGAGCAGTGGTCCTTTTGCCTGTGAATGTGCAGAGAAAGGGAAAGAATTTTCTTTCGTTCTGCTTCCCTTTGAATAACTTCTTCTGAGATCCCTTCTGCCTGTGATGTGACTAGAATCTGTGGTGGAAACAGGATGTAACTATTGCTTCCTGGTTGGCTGGAGAGGAAAGCCCTGCTTTAGTCTGGTTAGGTGGTTATGTAGATCTGCTGCTGCAACATGGTTAGTAGGAGTGATAACATGGTGACCATAAATCCTTTGTGTAAACTGAGCCTTGTGAGGGCAGTCATCACTTTAGACTCAGTTACACTCAACTGTGAGCATGGGGTTTATACCACATAAACATCTGCCTCAACACAGAGGAGGTTGAGTAAGGTAGTAAAATCTCACCTTTGATTATACTGTTCACTGCAAAGATGGCAAAGTAAGTGAGAGGTGCTTTACCTGCTAACCAAATACAGTCCTGTAGGTAAAGTACAGCATAGCTCTGAACCATATCGCACAGGGAGACCCCAGGCTGCCACAAGTGATTCCCCCAGATACCTACCAGCAGTGGTGATGTTACTGGAATAGTATTGTGTGGATTTCCCTTTTAAACTGGATTTAGCCTACAGAAGCCAAGGAAATCTGAATATTTATCTTCATTAGCAGAATGGCATTAAATCCCAAATCCTTAGCTGCCATTAATATTTATTCATATCTTAGCCGGCTTCAAACTGCATCTCTGGCTGATTGCCATTCCTAAAGGTTATTTCAGAGAGGTTTTGGAGTGGACACACACACTGACTCACCTCCAGTTTTCATATTCCCTGATGTTTGTAAACAGATTGTCAGTAGCTGACAAAACAACTACATGAAAACAGTCAGCGAAGAAAGTATGGGCCCCAGAATACCTTTGGGCATCAATAGATATCCCTTTAAATCATCAGATCATAGCTATTCCAGAATGTGTAAGTACTCCCAGTCTCACAGTGCTCTCTAAGTGAGTGTTTTAAAATTGTCCTAGTTGGAGCTTTATCCCTTCCGATAGAACAAGTTAACTATCTCATTCTGGTTTGAGATCCTGTAGGATTTTTGATTCTGATTTTTCTCCCTGGTAGGCTTTCTTTCAGGTCATCACATTCAGGAAGGTTTCACTGTGGAACCAGTTGCCCACTGTCACAGGGTTCTGGTCTGTTGAGCACAGCAGGGTATGTGTAGTATCTTCTTGAGCACGTTGAGTCCATGGTGGGTGAAGTGTTTGGGGAGTGCAGTGGAGGAGGTTTGTGAGTGTAAAGCTCAGCAGTGTGGATGCTGGCTGTTGTGGGTGTTTTGTGGGTAGTGCTATAATTCATCTTATCTGAGCACTGTCAGCCTGCCTCCATTCTTGATCAGTGTCAAGGGTCAACTCAAGTACTATAAACATGTATTAATATTTACTAAGGCTCTATGGTATGGTCCCAAATATACCCAGGGAAAATCACAGAATCATTGAGGATGGCAGTGACCTGTGGAGGTTTTCTAGTCCAACCTGCTGCTCAAAGCAGGACAACTTATAGCAGGTTACTCAGGGCTTTGTTCAATTAAATTAACAGTATCTCCGAAACTGGAGACCCTACAGCCCCTCTGATGCCATGAAAACACCAATATCTAATCAGAATGCCCCATGTTTCACTTTGGGTCTCTTACCTGTCACTGTACACCTGTTGGAAGAGTCTGGCTCCATCTTTTCTATACCTTGTTAGATACAGGTATATATACATACATAGATAGAGAGTGAGGCTAGAAGAGATACGAAAGGGGCCTTTTTATAGATGCTGCTGGCTGCAGGCAGCTTTACAGTTTTTTCTATATTCTGATTTTTCTTCTCTTGACTGGCCCTTGTTGAGACAGGGTTTTGGAGGCAGTGGCAGTAGTAGTGCCAGAGCATATGTAGTACACTATGATCTTCATATGGTTTGCTCTGATGTGAAGTTAAGATTGGCACAGCTACAGCCTTGAAATGAACCTGCCACTGCCTCCTATATCCTGCCTCCAAATCCAGCATTATGTGACAGGCTGTGGACTGTGTTACAGGACTGGGTTAAGTTCTGAATTACCTGTCTCCTTCCACCTGGGGTTTTCTGTGCGCCTCTTGGAGTTTCAAGTGCTTGAAACCCATTTGTTGGCATGTTTTCCCCCAAGAGATTAATTTGATTTTGGAACGGATCCATCCTGCAATATTCACACAGTGTAAGACATTTCCTGTCCTCTTCCTGCACTGTCCAAGTGTGCCCCAAGCAAGGTCACAGACCAGTGTGTCAGCAGTTTCCCTAACTTCAAACCTGGATGCTATCAACTGGCAGCATTTTCTGCAAGGCAGCTTTTGACTGTGAGCATCAAACACTGCAGAAGTGGTGTGTTTCTGTGGGAAAAGGAAGGTAAAGGTAAAGATGTGGATCGCCTGCTCTGGCCTCGCACATCACTAGCACCTTGAGAGCTTTGGTCGGTCAAAGCAGAGTACGGATGAAACCATATAGTAGATAAAACCTCCTGTGTATGCCAAATAATGGATAGTGTCCCAGGCTAAATACACTGCTTTTGGGTGCTGAGGCTGAGACATTTAGACTTCATTTTCCCCATCCCTCCCAACTCCTGGACCTGCTCCTGTTCTGTAATGTTGTTGTCAGGTTGTACAGAGTTTGTTAATGAAATCTTTTCCGATAGGCTCATGCAGGTTGATGCACTTTGACCTACCCATGATGGTGTATTAATAATAGTTAAACACTGATTGAATGCTCAGTAATAATTCCTGTTCTAGCCCTTAGTGGATGATTTATGCAGAGGTTAGCAGAGAGCAACAATCAAGCAGTGTATCTTCCGTAATAAGACAGAGGATCGGCTGGAAAAACCGACCTGCTGTCTGGCAATTGGTGTGAACGTCTTGGTTTTGTTGAAGTGTGGGAAGTGCTGTATTAGAGTAGGTCTGGAGGTCACCCACTCTGCTGCCATAGTCTGATAGAGCCTGTCCTGGGTGGCCCAGGGGACAGGGTGAAGACCACACCAGAGGAACTTGCTGGCTAATCCATTTCCCCTCATTATAGCTCTGGGTTTTTTTTGCCTTCAGAGTCCAGCACGCAGTTAATATGTTTTTCAGAAGTTTATCATTATAATTGCTTTAATCTGCCCTCTTTAATCTGCTGCAGTGAGCCAGAGAAACATGTTTTCTTCATGGTGATACTGGCAAACAAATTGAAGCTGAGCAAAGCATGGGAAAGGTTACCATTTCCCTTTTCAAGGGCACTGAGATCATCACACAAACACATTAAAATATGAGATAGAACAGTGGGAAAAGGTACACTTGGAAAACCAAATCCTAATTCCATTGAACTTAATAGGAGGTTTTGCCCTTGTCCTCAGTTTTGCTCCACACCTTTAATGTATCTCATCAGTCTTTCCATTGCACAAGGGCCTCATCAAAGTTTGATTAGGCCTTTCAAGGAAAACAGTTTATTGCTGAGAAACAATGACTCAAATCCTTCAGGTTAAATTAAAAGCCAGGAAGAGCCCAAACCCCAACCCAGCAGTGAGATCGCTGACCTCTGGGAGAAGACCTGGCAAGGTTGTTAGTGAAACAACCTCCTCTGCACATCACACAAGCTCCTGCAGCCCAGGCTCCCAGTCTGGCCTGCTCACTCTTTGGGATACACATTGGCAGGACAGGCTTCTTTGAGAAAGAGGATTTAAGTACAGGAAGATACCCAGTCAGTGCTAGATGACAGGACTGTATCAGCTGATTTGGATTCGGCCCCTGACTCTCCCATTGCCTCCTTGTAAGAGGTTGGGTTGTTCAGTTAACCTCCTTGAACTTTGCCTGCTCCAGGTAGAAAATCATTTGTATTTATCTCTTTGAGATCTCTGTAAAAAGGATGCCATGTTATCACCCTCCCTCACTGCAAAAGCTGCTAGAGGCAAATAATACAAAAGCTCCATCAGTGCAGTACATTTTGGCCCAGCAAGTCTTTAACTGCCATTTCTCTGCAACTCCCTAATAGTTACAGTGACTGAAATGGAACATTCTCCTCTCTCATATTCAGAGGCACTTCAGGAGAGCTACTGCCCATCCGGTTGTGCCCCACGAGGGGAGCATATCCCTATGGCAGATGACATGAGGTTCCATCGCAGTGGAGGGCTTCATTTCTGCCATAGCACCCACAAATGATGTTACAACAAACTGGACAAGGATCCTGACACCTGGGTGCTCAGATTTTCCCATAGGGTCAAAGAATCTGTCTATTCTCATTTTTGGGTTATTGCTCAGTTATTCATTACTGAAGGGAGGAGAGAAAGAGGTCACTTGCTTTTGGCCATCTTGAATTTCAGTCAGGGGCAAAATTACACCTTTAAGAGCTGTTTATAAGATCTTTCCTCTGCTAACAGCTAACAACGTTTACCACTGATCTCCTCAGCTGTGGCTGGAGTGTCTTTGGCTCTCAGCCTGCACAGGAAGAATAAGGGAATAATAAGCTGAAGGGCTGGTTTTAGGGGATTTTTGCCTATTGTTTGTTTTCCTCATGATGTCTTTGGTGCTTGTTTCCATGAGAAAACTGCAGGTAACCACAGAACAGAGGAAATTCTAGTGTCTTGGGAACTGAGGAGTGAAAGATGAGATATCTGAGGGAGAGGAGATTTGCAGGCAAGGAACTGTTTATGTTTTTACAGAACATTCAGCACTTGCCTGCAGTGCTTTAGCTGCAGAGTATTTTTTTTCCTGCAGACCACCCCAGCTTGGCTCTGAGCAGAGTCTGAGAAGAGTAAATCACATATTAGAGACCATTTAAAAATACAAATTTTATGGACATCATCCCAACTCTATGGCTATAAATATCCAGCACAAATGCAGTGCAATATCTTTACATAGGGTTTTACTGTAATGTTTGTGTTTGTCTTCTTCCCTTCTCTCATTCTCACCCTGTGATGAGTGTGAGAAGTCTTAGCAGGGGCAGGAGAGGATGACACTTCTCCTGCAGCAAGTCACCGCCTCTTGGCATCTGCTCGCCTTCTGGAACCACTTACAAAGAGATACCTGCCACGGTGGCAAGTTCTTTCCCCAAAGGTCGTATCGAGAAACGCTTACATCTTCTCTCTGCTAAACTACTCCTTTCTCTTTGTTAATCGCACAGTATCAAGCAGTGGGTCTTTTCAGTGGGCTCTATTCCAGTGGCAAGGTTGCAGAGTCTCCTTTGGTATTACTTTCAGAACTTCCAGCTCCAGAAATATCTGATTGGAAGGAAGTTGAGTGAAAACTGAAATTCCTGAAGCTCAACAAGTCTGAAAAGCAAGCCCTAAGCAGCTCTGCTTGAGATTACAAATGGAACCAGCTTCCAGTCCCCATCCCTAGTGGGTTTTCGTATCTCAACCGTCAATCACAGAATCCTCAGCCTTCCTCTGAACTCCTCATCCAAGAGAGGACACTCATAATTCAGTGAAGTCCAGTGATGTTGTGACCCAGATCATCTTCCGGTTTATTCAAAAGCTTTCCCCAAGTCCAGAATGTTTCTAGAGAACTCATCGTTTTCAAGCAGTTCATTCAGAAGGAAATGTGCTGGGCAAGAGACAGAAATAGTTATTTGCCTTCCCTGTCCAGATAGGGCTTCTTGAATTTTCCAGTCAAGCCCAAGAATTATTGGTATTTACTCAAGTAAGATGATGAGATTACTTATTTTCAGTTGGCAATTAGCACATTGGCTTTAGGGAATGAAAACTGTGTTACATGAGAAAAAAGAACAGCAGCATCAACAAAAGATTTTCTTCTGTTCCTTGTGCCAGTTTGTGTTGTGTGTAAATCTGTAGCTCTCAGCTGCCTCATTATCACCCATGTCTGGAATCTGGGGTGTGCCTGTGGTGTGGAGGGAGTTGCCTTTGCTAGCTCTTTGTCAGGCTTGTTTCAGAGCAGGGCTTAGGAAAGGAAGGGCTTGTTCAGCCCCATGAGATCCATTCTAGTGAAACATGGCACTATCATCCCTAGAGGTTTGCGCTTTGCCTTGGAATGAAGTTAACCATCTCTTTCAAACCCTGCAGCTCTGGTATTAAGGATACCAGTCTTCGCTTCAGAAGTTGCTATCACAGGGATCTCAAGGGAGATCCAAGAAGGTGAAGCCATATTCTGCAATATTCTAGGATAAGTGCAGTAATAAGGAAGAGGTCCCTGAGCACACAGTATCTGTGTGGATTGGTTTAGCTCCTTTTTAATCCCTTGGGTTTGGGAGTGGAAATAACACCCCCTTTTTTTCTTCTTTTTTCTTGGTTGGACAAAAAACCAGAATGAGCTCTGTCTGCCACTCTGTGCTTTTCTTGCAGAGCTTGGGAGGTAGTAGGCAATGTCTCAATTACTGTGCTTCCTGTTTCCTGATAAGCTGGCTGCTCCTTGTAGGTTTTTCCAGGTTTGATTTGACTCATGTCTGTGCTGAATGGAGTTGAGACATTCTCTTGATGGTTAATAAGCAGCCAGGAAAGAAACTCGGCTTAGCATCCCTGGCTAAGGGCACAGAGTGTGAGCTACAAAAGGACTGCAAAGTCCTATTTTCAGAAACCACGTATTAATTATTAATTAATTAATTCAGAAATCTGAATTAACTCAGCCAAGAAGACAGACATCTAAACACACAGAGCTCTGTTCATTATTAATGGGAAGATACCAAACACACATTCTGTAAAACACCTTATAATAAGTCTTGATTTGAACTTCTCCCTGGAGAGTCCAGGCCTTGGCTGCTCTTTGCTTAACTCTGAGGCTGGAATTAGGAATGGGGTGTAGTTCTGCCTGTTTTGACATCAGGACAGTCTTATTTCTGTGTCCAGATAAGTATGTGGATTTCATGCTGGTTTTAAAGAACTTGAGGCACAGCTTCCTGTTTCCTATCTGGAATTTGTTCAGGTTCTCAATGAGAGAGTCAAGTTGGACATCAGTGGCTATGCCTTTGTGCTCACAGGCAATTACAGCTCCAATTGCTTGTACACATAGGTAGGAAAAAATCTGAATTTTAAGGACTCTAAAGTCATTTGTCCAGAAGTGTTTTAATGCATATGGACAGGGACTGTTTCCTTCTGTTGTGCATCTGAAGTGTGAATAGGTGCTTATGGAGAGCAAGTTGTTACAAGGGAAATGGATTTCTTTATTGCTTGAGTTGCTTGTGAAATACATTTTATGTAAGGAAGCACCGATTACCTAAATTAGAAACCCAAGACAATGCTGTTGTCTCATTTGGTCAGAGGCAGGGATTGTGTGGACAACTGAAAGCTTGCTCAAAGGCAATCTGTGACCCACTCCAAACTATTCTTATGCTAATATGAGAATGGGTATCCTGGGCACCATCTGCTGTCCCTGAGGTCCCAGCCTTGGGCATTCAAAATTGGTTTGCCTTATTAATGCTAGGCCATCCAGAACAGCAGCAGTGCATTTGTTAGAGTCTATGAAATCAGAAGTTCCAATTGTACACATACAGAGATAACTGTCACTTCTAATAATACCCTCAAACAGGAGAGCTACCACGTTTTCCATTCTCTTAGGCAAAGATGGTGTCTTTCAAGCTGTATTTACCTTCAGCAAATCCAACAAAGGCCTCTGGCCTTTCAGGGAGATAGGTTTTACTTCCTTGGAAGGTCATTTCATTCTATACAGAATGGATTTATTGGCTGGCTCTGCCTTTTAACTTTTGTAAATGCCCCCTAGAGAAACAGAGGAGCGTCCTGATAGAAATCAAAATTAATAAGTAGAACGTACAATGTAATTGTTTTTGAGGGGTTAAAGGGATGGGGTATCAAGTATCCTCAGCTAGTCTAATTAAGCCAGTTGAGATTTAAAGGACATCAGGCATCAGTTTTGCCTAAGCATATTGGCAGAACAAATGGCTGCAATCTCAGTTGTAAGTATCTTAATAAAGTCTCCTGTAATGATGATTCTGTTTGTGCTTATTAGCTATATAGTCCTTTCAGTGTCCATGGCTCTAATTGGAAAGCGATTCCTCCTTCTGCTCAATCATCTAAGTATTTAGATTGCTCATTACCAAGTGCCTGTGAGATACAAGTCAGCATAGTTCAACTGGTAGCCAGCAACTGAGGCCGTCTGACCTGCTGTGTGCAGAGCTGTGCTCTTGGAAGAGGCAGGGCACATGGAACCCAGAAACTGCTCGTGCTGCTGTAGAAAATAGCATCTTGGCTTCCATTTTACCCTTTCCACTTCCCTGCCTGAAGTGAAGCATGACTAATACTGTGCCATAGGTCCCCAGCCCTGAATCAACACTGGGAGCATTAAGGCTGTGCCAGATTCAGCCCCAAACTGCTCACAGAGGGGGTATAAGGGACCTGAAGGTGTTAGGAGAGTGGGGAAACTGTGAAGCGAAGCAGTGTGACAGGCAGAGGTCTCAGCTGATGCCAGGCGTTTTATGGTGTCCTGGTGGAAGAGCATTTTCTGGCGGAGTGGGAGAGGAACAGGTCGCCCAAGGCTGTTGATGATCCAGTGAGTGTGATTCGGTGTTTGTGAGTCTGCCTGTCCTGGTCTCTCCATTTCAGCATGATGTGTGTGCAGAATTTATTTACAGCAACCTCTGTGATGGAAATAATTAGCCAAAGAACCAATCATCTCTGGTTACCAAAGTAGACAACATACAGCCAACAGGGAGAACAACTTTGAGGAGCTGCTGTTGGTCCCTCCCTTGCCTCCAGAGCTTTCTGTTGGTTCTTTCAGTTACGGGTGCAGGAGACAAGCACTCCAGGGCCAGGGAAAATGAGAGGTAATTACACTGTGGAAGGGGATTTTTGCACTATGCTTGTTCTTTCCCATCTTTCTCTCAAGTGTTTGAGAGTACAACCAGAGTGAACAGACAGAGAGGTGGTCAGTACCATCCTTTGCTTATTCTGGAAGCATAAAACACGGGACCTCTTTCCCTGAAATGAATACGATGAGGAGAAGGCTTCTCTTTGGTGTAAGTTGTGCCATGGTCAAGTGACATTCAGCAGAGGTGGATCTAATAGTACATATATAGTTTAGAGACGAGAATAGTATTGTAACAGTGTGTGGTATGCACTCCTTAAAGATCCAGATTAATCTGTATTTCCAAAAGTATCAACCCAGTAGGTTTTGCTTTGGTCTCCTTGCTGTAAAAACCAGAAGGACATCCCTGAGACATGCATAGAGGAGAAAATACTTGTATCTGGAGGATAAGTCAAACAGTGGGATATGAAGGATTGTTCTAGAACTCATTCTAGGTAATATTTACCCTTGGATCTATCTCTCTCACTCTGTGGGATTACTTACATGGCACTCCAGCATTTGGCACATGGGAAAGAGTCCTTGTTTTCTTCAGTCACCCTCAAGAAAGGCATGAGATAATGAGGGGGAAGCTGATGAGAATGTCCCCTTTGGCTCTTCTCAGCTGAAGTGCTGAACTTGAACTGAGATCTGAGTGCACAAGACATGCTACAGATTGCTGATTACTCTTAAATTTCTCAGTGATGGAGAATGATCCATTTTCACGTAGCAGAACCATTCTGAAGCATCACCCACATTTAAATGGGACATGCAAACCCAGTGATTATTGTACTGGGCTGAGCTGTGACAGATTCAAATACTAGTCGCTGATGTGAGATGAGGGATCTTGAACCTCAGTGCTACTGGGCTAGGCTTGTTTTCATCTCACTGTAGAAGGCACTGAAATACTGAAACCTCAGACAGTGCCACAAAGCAAACTAGTTGTGTTCTTATCAGATCCTGTATGCACCAGCTCCAGCTCACACACAGCTGGGGCTTAAGAGCATTTGCAGGGGGTGTTTATATGAATACACAGTAGAGAGGACTTCAATACATCCTTCTTATCATGTGGGATTACATATCTTTTTCAGTGCCTGACCAAAACCGACTGCTCTGCCTGCACCTTGCCTGTGCCTGTACACATGGAGCAGTACATGGTGTGAAATAGTAATAGGTTAAGTTCTGCTATTCCTGATTTGTTCTTCTCTTGCCAGATTCTGCACTGATAGGGTTGATTGAACACTTTTGAAATAGGTTTTTAGTGTCTTCCCTTGCAATAATATGTGCCACTCCATTGGAAGACAGCTGACATCAGACTAGGTTCTGATGAGTGAGGGAAATCAGAAACAGCAGAAGAGACGACTGCTGTTAGAAATTTCGAGTTGGTGCCTGCACATGTTAGTGTCCTTGTGTTTTCGCTGTTGGCTGGATAGGAAAGCTAGCCCTGTTAGTATGCTGCTGTTTGCATGAGGCATGAGGGTGTCTGTCAAAATCTATTGAGGTGCTTTAAAAAACTGTGAAATAACATTTCTGCAGAAGACACAGAAGCTCCTGGAGAGATGCAGGGTCCAGACAGCCTTCACAGCCCGGCAGTGTCCATCCTCAAGGCAGCCACACCAGCACATCTGCACAAACAGCAGCAAGGGAAAGTTTGTGTCCAGAGAAGTTAGAAAGAAACTGTGACGAGAGGTATTCAGAGATGGCAGGACTGCAGTGGGCAAGTCCTGGTTCTTCTGTGCAAGACTCTGGAGTGACAGTTTTAGTTAGGAATAGTGTAATTACTTGCTTTTGAAAGGCTAATATTGTTTCCTTCAAGCTAAATTAAGTTAACCTAGTGCTGTAACATATTTCATTTGTTCCCTTGTCAGCAGCTACTGGATTTCTTCTGTTCTCCTGGTTATGGGAAGGACAGCTGGGGAGGCCAGAGGACAAGGATGCCTCTTGGAGACACTGGATGCAGAGAGTGGCTCAGCTTTGGTCTTTATTATCTTTGTGTCTCTGAATTGATCTAAACTGAGCCAGTGCTTGGTTCTAGGTAGGTATTTTAAGACACTGAGATACCAGTGTTATACAAATATTCTGGAAAATGGACCTTCTCTCCTTCTCCCTAAGCATGGTGACCTTTGCTGCTGTTTGGTGTGATAACCCAGCTAGGAATCAAAGCCTCACTGCTCACCAGGCTCTGGCACTAGGAAGTTCGAACTTGTTCTTGCACCATTTTCAGACATACCATGCAGTGAGATATGGTGGATGGGCCCCAGGAGCTATTCATTAGAACAACAGTGGGAGTACCTCCCCCCTACCTTGTGAAATCAGGAGCAGGCTGAGCAGAAGTGCTTGCTTCTAATGGTTACCAGAGCTGACCATACCTGGCTATGTTGGGGTAACTGCTGGCTGGGTAACAAGTGACAGTATGTCACGAGCTTCTCCTTCCCCAGAATTCTTGTGAGTATTCACTTTCTGCCTGCAGATTAACACCCTAAAAACCATCTTGTGGTATGATTTACATCCTTGCATTCGTGGACAGTCATGGTTCTTTTCTAAGCAGAAAAAGTTCTAGCAGAATACAGCCAAAGAAGGAAGCTGAATGTAACAGTAACAGCAAAGGGAAGAGCAAGACTGCTTTCTTCTTCCTGCTGGTTCTGTTCTTCTCCTGGTGCTGCTGGGACACTTCTGCTTATCGGCCCATTCTGCATGGGCTCAGCAAGAACTCTTCCTCAGCTCTGTGTGTGTACCAGGCAACTGATTTGCAAGGCCCAGTTTAAAGTGGTGCATCAAAATGCGTGCAGCTCTGCATAGGCTTCCTCAGGAGAAAGGAATGTTTTCTCATTCCTGTCTCACTTCATATTTCACAGCTGCAGTTTGTCTTGTTTTCCTCCTGCCTAAGGCCCAGCAAGTGCTGCAATGCACTGGGGTTTAAAAGATTATTTATTTGAGGGCATTGATGCCTTCTTTGAAAACCAGGGACCCTTATTAGAGTGGCATGAGGAGTTTGCAGGGAGAAAAGGGAGGCAGTGAGTATGTGTATCTCACCCAAAAGTATGTTATATAAAGGTACACCTCTCAAATTCTCTTAAGCAGGATGGATTGTGTTGATCTTTGTCCCTGCATTCACTTTTCTTTCACAGTGGCTATACATGCCACTTTCTCCACCTTAGTATAATTTCATCCCTGATTGCACTGATACCTGAATGTCCTCGAGTTATCCAACACAGGCAAAACTGGTAGGAAAATTAACTTCCATTAACCTCAGCATGTGCATGATTAGTCCTTAGCTGCACCATCTCCAGCCAAGCCCAATTCTGGTGACAGTGTAGGAAGTGATGCATCAAGAATGAGCTACCAGGTCCTGATCCCTTGCCTATGGACCTCTTGTGTCACTGTGACAATGGTATGTTGCTGCTCTACTTCTAAGAAAACCTCTTGGAAAAGGGCTTATACTTTGGAAGAAGAACTTGGAAGCAGCCATGATGGCTCTTGAAAGCTTTAACCTGGTAACTGAAGTGTCTCAGCCATCTTGTACTCCAGGTTGATCCAGCAGCACTGAAGATTACAGTTTAGTCAGGCTGCTGCCAAGCAGTGCTGTATTACACACGTGGGTATGCTGCCAGCAAGAGTGCAAGGACAAGGCTTGCCTCAGCACATGGGAGATGTCACTTGTGAATCACAAGGGAGGAGATGGAAGTGTGACCTTCCTGCCAGCTTGAGATCCTGAGAGGGAGCTTTCATTAGATTATTTCCAATCACAGGTGCACCATCTTGCCATCCTTCTTGTCCCAGAGAAGAACTCAGCAGCAGAATTCAAAGAATGTGGCAAGGCTGAAATGTGTAAATGTATGTTAAAAATTCCCACTCTATAGAGAATCATTTGCATTTTTATTTCAAGGGGGATCTCAAAAGCCCATCCATAGTGTGCCAGTTACCAGCCTCTCTTGTGTCTGGTAGGCTTCTATCAGCTCAGGGCTAGCTTGTCTCACTGTATATAGGAGTGCTGGAGGAGTAGGTTGGTTTAGACACACTGGTGTAATGTGATACATATAATTAATGTGTTGTTCCCTCATCTCTCACCACAAAATGAGTAAGATACAAAACCAAGTCCTGCCTTGAGCCTTCCCCAGAGCTTTGGAAATATTTGGATCAAGGCCTTCAGACTCCAGGCTATTTGATCATCCCATCCAGAACCTGGGGAGACACTGATGGGTTCAGTAGAGCCCTGATGTCTCTCTCATACAGCCAAAGGGCACAAAGTCTCCTGCAGTATCTCAGGCTGTGTGAAGTGAATTTGACAGTTCCAACAATGTAAGAGGTTTCTTCTGAAATACATTTTGTCTAGATGTGGAAGTCCAAGCACAAATGTGCTGGATTATTGAATGGCCATGTCCCTTTTGCAGTAATTGGGAGAGACTGGATAACTAATTCATCCCAACAGCATCCCCAAGGGTGGAAAACTTTTCCAACACATTTTCTACCTGGAAGAAACCTGCAGAAGAAAACATGCTTCTAATGGGGATATGCACCACCATTCACTTGTATGAATTACCCACTCTGATGAGGTTGCATATCTTTCCTAAAATCCTAGCTCTGAAGTCAGGTGATTTATGGGAAGATTCTCTGTTTTCATATAGAAGACAGTTTCTAGTTCTCCTTGCTGTGAAGGGGAAAATAAAGGAAAGCTTGAATACATAGCTGCAAAAGGCAGAAACACCACCAGGCAGACAAACCATATAATATCTAAAACCATCTTGTTTTCTAAGCCAGTCTCATTATTTTTTAGGATCTGAGTAACGATTTTTGAATGCCTAGGTTGGAGACAAGAGATCTGATTTTCACAAGAGCCAAGTACCTTACTCCAGCTGTCACACCTATAAAAATCACCCATTAAAATCATGCCCGAGGTCCAGTAGTCAGACAGAAACAGTTGGAGGTGGAGAGATGCAGATGCATGGCGTTGCGTACCTGAGGTATGCGATGGTAATATGTGAACTCTGTTAAGCAACATTGTCTTCTCTGAGGCAGAAACAAGAAATAACAGTAGGGGCTTCTTCGTATTTTGGTCTTTTAGAATGTAAAACATTAATGTAAAAATATTATGAAGGAGTTATGAAATCGGCATAGCTGAGATTTACATCTAAGGAACAAATTAGGTTAAAGGGAGGGGGAAGTAGAGAAAAACACATGATAGCAAAGGGAAGCCAGACAGGATTTTTCACTGGGGAATACCCTGAAGTAAAACTGAGGAAATTGGGAATTTTGCCTTTGTTTGGAAAAAAGGGTTTGAGAATACCAGTGCAAAGTCTTAGTGGAGACGAAGCCCCTCTTGCAGTGTTCCTTCATTACAGATTTTGCTGTTTTGAAGTTTTCCTTAAGCTCAGGGTTCAGGGGAGAGCCTCAGCATCCCCTAAGGAAGTAATTTCCTGTGTTCCCCATCCATGGAAGAGTTAAGTGGAAACCTGAGCCAGCTGCATGTTAAAGAGGAGAAACCTTTCTTGGTCCCAAACCCTGACTGCTGCTTGTTTGTGTTTATTCACTTTGAGTCCTGACTCTTGTCTTCTCAAGTGCTGGGGGTCAGTGATAGTTCAGCTTTTACCCCAAGGTCACTGACTGGACCTCATTGTACACTTCCCAGTGGGGTTTACCTCATGGAGCTCTCTCAAGGTCAGGATGGCAGCACTGCATCTTTGCTGGGCTTTAATCTAAGGATAACAGTTTCTTGCAGCAAAGGTAGGCTTTTTTGAAAGTTCAGGTTCAAATTACCAGAAATAATGGAAGCACTCAAGGCCTTGAATGTTCCATACTTTTAAAATAACCTACAATTTTATAACAGAAATAAAAGGAGAGGAATTTATGTTTAAGGAATGCTATAAAAGAAGTGGTACTTCCAGCAGGTCTTTTAATGGGGAAAGGAGATGACTTGGCTTCTGAGGGAGGACAATAGAAAGTTGTGTGTGTGAATAGCAGGAAAGAAAGGAGAGCCCTTATCATGCATGCATGATATATGTTCTACCTGCTCATTTCCCCAATAATTATATATACACCAAACCCAAAAGTCCCTCTGTGATCACTGCCAAGCCAAACCTCCCTAACAGAGTGCTCCAAATAAGCTCCTTTCATTCCTCAATTCTACTTGTCCTTTTCAGTGAAGTAAGCTGCTATTTCCACCTACGTGTTCTCCAATTGTAGGAGGCCTTTCTCTGTCTACTGGGGATCTTCCTGAATGTGAGGGTACACAAAATCCCTCCCCTACAAGTAAAAGAGGGCTTGGTTTTGTACAGTGCAGTGGTAGCTGGCAGATGAAGCTTGTGTATCCACAGAAAGTGAAAAGGATTCCTTTTTCTGTATAAAGGGGCTTATAGTAGGTTAATTAACGCTGACCCCATTGAAAGGGATAGCTTATGTGCCTGCTTGAGGGAGGGGAAGGTAGAGCCTCACATGTGGTGGTGCAAGTCTCTTTTTCAGTGTCTTTGTGGCCTGGTGCAAGGCTGAACGGGCAATGGAGCCTGACAAATCAAGCAGCTGTTTGCCCCACAATAAGCCAGCTGGTTTGAGACCCAGGCTGTGTCACTGAGTCTCTTGCATATTCAAACCCAAGGCATATTTGCTCCTTTAATTAGTGCTCCCCCTGGTCCTTGGAATACAGGTTTGTGACAGGGGGCTTGTTAACGGCAGATGAAGAAAGATTTCCTGCTTTCCCAGCCTCTCTGAAGGGGAGAGGAAGAGGGCAGCTGGGGGACCACTGGCTGCAGGAAGGGAGGGAGGGTTGCTGTGTGGCTGAGGTGTGGGGATGGAAGAGGGGCTGGAGGGAAGCTGCTCTTGCCCATTGGAGACAGGGTTTGTGTCAAATCAGAGCTGTGCTTTTTGAGCTGAACCACAGCCATGTTTGAACTTGAGGGAAGATTCTGACAGAAATGGGGCCTTTAGAACTTGAAACTTTTTCTTGAGCCCATCTCTTATCAGGTGCATGGAGGAGGCTACAAAATAAGACAGTCTTAGCGGTTATGTCTGTAGTGTGGGGGCCCAGCCTGTGTGGCCTGATCTCAACAGAGATCCCACACAGACTTGCTCTCCACCAGCTCCAGGAGTGAGAGGGAAACCTCCCGTGTGCCTAGTGTAATGCAGTGAAGTAGGCTCTTATTAAATGACTGACTTTGCTGGACTCTGATAGCTCAGTTGTCTTTTGCCCCTGCAGGTCCCTGACAAGGTAACTGTCCTCACAGCCTTGCTGATAAGCCATGGGCACTTACCAGGACAATGAAGGAATTTACCTGATGCTCCCAATCTCCACAGGGGATATTGCCTCTTGGTCTCCCTTATCAGTGACTTCTTCTGGTGATACAATCAGCGAGCTGCTGGTATTGAAGTATTATTAGTAAGGCTGAGAGCTGTCACATCACTTTAGGTGGATTTGCTCTGTCTCTGCTGTCACACTGTGTAGGAGAGACAAGGCAAGCCCTGCATTTCCAGGGAAACAAAATGCATTCAACTTCCAATAAAGCTTCTTTTTCATATGAACAGTTATAAATTAGCAAACTGCTGAGTGGGTCATTTGTTCTATGGAAGCAAAGCATTGATCCTCCCAAGATTGACCATTGTTTTTTCTCATTTCAGCAATATAATTGGGAATGGATTAAACCATGACTCAGTTTAACCCTTTGTTAGTAGGAACGGTGTTAGGAAAAACCCAAAGGAGGAGAAAATGGGAATTGGTGTTAGTGCCTCAGGAAAGTGCAGTAAATTAACAACGATCTGCTTATTTTTCATGTTATTATTGACTGCTTTTAAAGCTTGGAGAGAAGTAGAGAGGGAGGTCTGAAGAACCCCATTAGAAAACCTGATCAGTCCTTTCCTTCTCTCTTTTACCTTGGGATAGAAAAGGGAATTTCAAACAGAGAAACGGGCAGTGAATAACAGCTGAAAGACTTTACTGCATGCAAAGCAATGGGCTGGACTGTAAGAATTAACTGCCAAGAGGAGTCTTCAAGGCAAACCGCACAGTGGGATTGGAAGAAGTAGAGAACATTTACCAGTGCTGACAGCTTCGTCAGCTCTGAAGCAAAGCTGTGGTGTAGGGCAGTCAGCTGTGAGGCTGCAAGGCTGCAGCTTCTGCTCATTGAGAGGATGCCCTTTTGCACAGATTCATTCTGTGTGATGAGGAAAGGTGCAGCAGGAGGGCAGGATGGGGCTGTTTGTCTGCCCAGAGACTTTAGATCTTCTTGGAAGTGGCACCGAAGGAAGCGCCATGGCAGATCGTCTTCCTCCGTGCTGCTGCTGAAAAGATCTTGTGCATGTTGTTTAATTAATTAAGTTTCCAAGCTGTGTAATAACGTGTTTGCTGGAGAGATGCTCTAATGGCACCACAACGTGTCCTTGGGCGAATTAAAGAGACATTACTTTGTAAGGTAGCCACACAGGGACTTTCAGGAAACGCCTGGGGTGTCTCAGGCACAAAGACGCGTCTTTGTTATCAGGAGGCGAGTCCGTGCTCCTGGGCATCCACTGAGACAGAGAAAGATCTGCTGTTCCCAGGAGAACTTTATAATGTGCCTTCTGGTTGGGGAATTCTGCCCCCAGCCCTCTGGAGGGCAAGTTGTTGAAGTTCACAAGACTGGGGATCTGACAGCAATCCTGCCCTCACCCCAGGGAAACCCACGTGTGCGCTGCCTTGTGGACCTGAACCCAGCAACCCCAGCGAGGTGATTCCCACTGCTCTCGGTGGCTTTGAAGTGGGCCTGTAAGTGCTTTGTTGTCATGTTTGGGGCTTTTAGGGACAGGAGACTGGCGTGGAGACTGTAAAATGTCAGTCATGCATCCCATGGCTCCCTTCTTCCCATCTATCTACGTTTCCATCCCATTTGATCCTCATCTCCCTTGCTTTCAGGCCAGTTGACCTCTTGCAAACCCACCACTCTGGTCGGTGATGTGAAGGAAGGTTCTCATGCTGACTCGTGGCAGCAGCACTGCCAAAGCAGCCTGAGTTCCCATAGCTCTCAAACTGCCCCGAGTCCAACACCTCTGGCCCTCCTTCCCTGCCTGCTAAATTGCTCTTTGATGAAAGCAAGCGGCACGTGTGCTCCAAGAGCTGGAGAAAGGGAATTTCCTAACTGCAGGTGAACTGTTAAGGCATGTGTGGTCTCCCTTTAGGAAAGTGAGTATGTTTATAATAAAACTGTTCCTGTGTAGATCAAGACTTCTAGATCTAAAGGTTCAAGCTGCTTTTTGGCTTCCATAACGGCTCCCTGGGTTGTTTGGAAACCTTGACTCAGGTACAGGGTCTCGTATAAGGTGTGTGCACAGCAAGAACTTACTGGTTATTCAACTGGAATTCAGGCGCTCAGAGGAAGACCGTTAGTGCACTTGCAATACTTTGTGGGTGATCTCACAGCTTGGTTCTTTAGGTCCAGAGGAGGACAGGGGTGGTTTGCAGTTTGTTAGCCCATGATTTTCACAAGATGCAGGAGCACTGTTTGTATTTTTATTACCCTCCCTTAAGGGTTTTGGTAGAAGATGATGTATATTTGAAATAAAATAGTTTGCTGTTGCTTGGTAGAGAGGTAGGAAGGAATCAAAACTCTGTTTGTTTTATTTCAGAAACAAATCATTCCTTTTGTGTTTGATTTTTTTTTTCTCTCTGCTTTGGGTTTTTCTTGAATGCTCCTTCCCACCACCCACAGCATTTTTGAACTCCAGAGGCAGTTCATAGAATCCCAGCCTGGTTTTTGTTGGAAGGGACCTGAAAGCTCACCCAGTTCCAACCCCCTGCAACAGGCAGAGACATCTTCCACTGGAGCAGCTTGCTCCAAGCCCCTGTGTCCAACCTGGCCTTGAACACTGCCAGGGATGGGGCAGCCACAGCTTCTCTGGGCACCCTGTGCTGGTGCCTCAGCACCTTCACAGTGAGGACCTTCTTCCTGATGTCTAATCTAAATTTACCCTCGTTCAGTTCAAAACCATTCCCCCTTCCACATCTCCATAAAGCTTAGGGTCTTTTTTAGGGATATTTTTTTTTATGTTTTTCTTTTCATGCTCTTTTGGGAAAACAAAACAAAACTCTGTGAAATTTCCAAAGAAAAATGAAGGAGAAAAAGGCAACAGTGGAATTTTGCCACTCTGTAACTTTGCCAAAATTGGAGAGGGTTGAAAAGGTAGAAAATAAAAAGGGTGACAATGAAAGGAAGAAAATGAAACTCCTCATTGCTATTTTTGCATTCAGGAGTAGAAAAAAGGAGCTTTGGCAGATTTTCATTACAGAAATTGTAACTTCCCCTCCTTCCTCCTCCTGCCTCCCCTTGTGCTCTCCATGTATTTGGTGCTCAGGTGGCTTCCAGGGGGGAAAGCTGGAGGACAAGAGCAGGGTGTGAGTTTGGGCAAGCTCTAATGAGAAGCACCTCGTGTGTCCCTGTCTCCTGGGGTGCTGCAGGAGGAGGCTCCTCCTGCATCTGGTGCCGCTGAGGGGCAGTGGCACATCCAGGCCAGGGACTCCATCGGGAACAGGCAGTTTGGATTTCATCTGAACGCTGGACCTGACTGACGAGCAGTGGTTAGCCAGAGCTAAAGATGGGATTGCAACATAGCTGAGCCAAAGGAGACACAATGTGAGTCTAATTTGACTGGATTGCTCATCACAAGGAATATGGTTCACTCTGAATCATTACAGGGTGGAGGGGTGTGAAAGTTGGGTGAAGAGTTTCTAGAAGAGAAGTCCTTGCTGCTCAGGGCTGTTTGTTCACTGTTGCAAGGAGATGTGGGAAGGGTTCAAGATGCAACTGGATTGTTTGGTGCCAAAGAGATGGTCCCAGTGTTCAACTTTGTAAAAGACCAGTGCAAATGAATTTTTGTTTCCTAATGCTGTGGTGAGACAGCCACCACTTGAGCCTGAAAGCGTTCCTCCTTGTCCTGGGTTCAGCAATCTTCATTCATGATATGATTACACCCCAGACTGCTGAGAATTTCCTTATAATACCATAGGTCAGAGAGAAAAGAGTTGTCATCCCTTTTGGGACGCTC